>PVIJ01014032.1:0-42595 GCA_004024925.1 Scalopus aquaticus | reverse complement strand
AGAGTTCAAAACAGTATGTCGCGCCTGTGTCCACTAGGAAATCAATCATACGGTCCCCACAGTAAGTGTTACCCGGGGCTCCAAGGGGGTTATTCTAATGGGCTTTTTTAGATCTAGTGGAGCCCCTGGGCACCCCTATTCTTCATCAGAACCTTCTCTGTGTACCATCATTTGTCTCCTTTCATCTGTAGTTGGCTCCTGATTTCTTCTACTCTGTCCATACTCTCTCCTGTCTTCATCTGAACCTCTGCTCTGAGCTATCATTTGTCTCCTCTCCTCTCTCCTTGGTTGTGGATTATTCGCACTCCGCCTGTATTCCCTTCTATAACCCCTGTGTGAGTCCTCATGCTGTGATGTCATCGGCCTCCTTTCCTGCCTTCTTTCATCATCCCGTCTCCTGTTTACGTGCAATCTGGGACAACTCTAATGTCCCTCTTCCCTGCAGAAAGCACACTGATTTCTCCCTAAGGGTTTACTTCTCCTGGGGTCACTCCTCCTGGGTCCTCTCCTCATTCTGTTACTGTTTCCCTGAAATCATGTCCTATACTCCCTCTGTACGAAAATAGTTGCAGGCTTAGGCTTCCTTTCCTCTCCTTTATTATAAATCCTGAATGCCAAATCTACCAATTGGGACGGACTCATCTCTGTGACGCCGTCCACCTTTGCTAATTTCCGCCTTATATCTGCTGCACTATGCATAATGAACGCCATAGCGATCAGATGGGAATTTACATAAGTTGAACCAATTTAATTTTTTTTCCCGTAATTTTGATATATTTGCTGCTTTGTTTGGCTAATACCTCCAGATGTTTTCTTCTTTTGACATGGACTGAAACCCTGAGAAAAGACTGTCTTCTAAGACTATACCCTGAAATCTGTGCCACCATGGATATGGTGAAATAAAAATTAAAAGGGGGGATTGTAACAGGGTGGTCCCCAGGAGAAGGGGTGTGTCCCAGATTCCCTGTCCCACCCAAAGAAGGGTGGAGCTGAGCAGGATATGAGAAGCTTGGGACACACAGAAGAGAGGACACACACAGAGGAGACACACAGACAGAAGACAGGAGGAGATGGAAGAAGGATAAAAAGCCAGCAGAGGCCCAAGGAGCAGAGACACTTGTAAAGAAGCTACACTGGCCTGGACTGGTTGAAGTAGATGTAGGTGAGAGACCCGTGGGGAGGTTAACGAAGGCTGTGTTGATTTCGGTTTAGATTTTGTTCTGTTCCTCTCAGAATTGTCTGACTGTATCTGACCCTTTTGGATGGGTCCCTGCCGAAAGGTATTTTGGTTCCTCCCAGAATTGTCTGGCTGTTTCTGACCCTTGTGTGTGGGTCCCTGCCATAAGCTGTTCTAGACTTGTGGCAGGCTTTCGAGACTTGCTTTGGGCCAATCCTGTTTGGGTGGACTTGTACCCATGAGGAGTTGGATAACATGGGGTGCTTGACTTAGGAAATATATTCTTTTTCTTCTCTGTCTTTTCTAATTGTATTAAGGTCTGGTTTCCACAAAAGGTCCTGTATGTTTTGTATTGATGCGGCGGATGGCTGAACCCATTTAGTACAGGGCAGGTCTGGGGTTTCGGGGGTGCCCCTCTCCCTGCCCTGTAACACTAGCAATGATTGAGTGCTTTCTAAGCATCAAGCACTCTATACATGCACAATTAAGAACTCTATACATGCACAATTATCTCCACTTGTAGATGAGAAAACGAAGGCAAGGAGAGATTAACTAACTTGCCCAAGCCATCCAGTTGGTAAGTAGCAGAACAACTGCCAAACTCAAAAGTTTTAACAACAAATTCAAGAGTCCTAATAGCATCCCATATTGCCTCTTGTCATTCATTCATTAAACAAATATTCGATGAGCACTGGCTACATGAAGGCATTGAATGAATCCTTCTAGAGGATTCCAAGTTGAGTGAGACAATGTCCTTGTACTTGACAAACTTAAAATATGCATGGCAGATGCCTGGAAATGTGTAAGGAGAACCCCACTTAACCTAAGCCAGACAGAACTTTACAATTACCTCCTGCATTCTGGAAATGTTCTTGATTCTATTCAAATCAGTGGCCAGAGGGCCCATTTCCAGTTTTCTGGCCCTGGTCTTCTTTAGGGACAAGAAACCCGAGGCTGTAGGATGCAACCACCTGGCTCTGAGCCCCATCCCTTCTAGCCTCCCCCTGGATGCCTGGAGGCATTATTATTCCCTGCCCTAAGGCCCTGAACCTACCTCCAGGGTTTGCACTGGAAGTGGGTTCTTTGAAGACCATATCACCCAGATTTCTTAGCCAGAGGCCTGACCAAAGACGGCTATTTATAGGGGAAGAGTATAAATGGGGCTTGGACTTGTGAGCCCATAAGGACATGTGTCCACAATGACCCTTGCAGAACAGAACTAATCCGGAGGCAGGAAGAGAACTCATGGATTGAGTCAATTCTCTCTACCACATTCAGCACAAAAAGACAGAAACTCCTACATTAGAACCTTGTGTATGGTTTGGTATGGTTTGGTAGGTTATATTTTAGATTTAGAACATGCAAGGTTTATATTGCTATTCCACATAAATTAATGGTAATTGCATCTTTGTGTTTTGCCATTTTGGCTTAGGAAAGGCTTCATTTATTCATTGGGAGCACTCTATTTTTGGATAGTGAGGGAAACCTATATTCTATATAACTTATAAGATGTATTAAACAGTACACACTACAGATTGTATACAATGGATAACATACATGCTATATTTATTACATGGGTATTATTATACATATATGTCAGCCAAAATAAGTATTCAGTATATGTTGAAAGAATGAAAACTATACTTATTCAATACCATGTTCTATTCTGACAGAGACTGGTCATTGAGGATTTATTCTTCCAACCCTTCCCATTTTCTAAACCATTCTTTGAGGGCATTTTCCTCCTTTTACTACATGTTCAGGCTTCTTTGGAACAGGTATATTTTTTGGCCTACACAGAGCTGAGTGTGCACCAGGGAGTGAAAGGCTTACAAGACAGTGGACCCCATAGAAACCAAGGTCCCTGCGGGCTTGAAGGGAAGCCAGCCATGCCTTCCAGCCCCATCCACAGAAGGGGTTCTGGAAGCTGAGTGGTTCCTTGTCCTCTTTGGCTTCCTTGAGAATAAAGTCCAGGGGATCGTGAGGTCAAAGAATAGAAAACGGTGTTAGAGAAAGTCTAACCTAACTCTCTTAGAAATCTTAGGCCATGGTTCCTGCTTCTCAGATCAGGTAAAACAGACAAGGGCTTCAACAGCTCCTTAATTCTTAGTGGTCACACTTCCCCCCCTCCAGTGATCTGGGGGCATTCCTAGCTCTGTTGCTTTTGAAACAAGTGGCCAGAAAGCTTAGGGTCCCTTCCTAAGCATTTCAGTTCTCTCCAGGATGGATGAATGGAATGTAGGAAAAGGAAGGGAAGGAAGGCAGGGAGGGAGGAAGGAAGGAAGGAAGGAAGGAAGGAAGGAAGGAAGGAAGGAAGGAAGGAAGGAAGGAAGGAAGGGAGGGAGGGAGGAAGGGAGGAAGGAAGAGTTTGGGTGGGGTTGGTTGGATGGAAGGACGAGCAAGAGCTAGAGAGCATTATCTCAACGTGGCGGGGTGAACCCCTCGGGGGACTCCCGGCCCTCCTCCCGCTCTGGAGCCGTCCCTCCAGCGCCCCCTGCCAGCTGGGGCGCAAGGCGGGAGGTTGTGGGGGACTTGCGGAGTGGGGGGAGCAGCGAGGGCCAGGGGAGTTGGGAAGGAGAGTTGGGGAAGGGGAGGGCCTAGGAGGCGGAGAGGAGGGATGCGCGGGGCGAGGGCCCCGCGGAGGGGGCGGCGGGTGCTGCAGGAGCTCGGCGCCTAAGCTGCGGTGCTGGCTGGCGGGTGCGGGAAACAGATGATGTCTCCGCCGGCTCCTCCTAGCCCGCCGGGTCTGCGCCGCCGGGGCTGAGCCGCCGCCCGAGCCGCAAGCCGAGCAGCCGCTGGGCACACCCGCAGCGCGGGAGGATGGGCTGCGGCGGAAGCCGGGCCGATGCCATCGAGCCCCGCTACTACGAGAGCTGGACACGAGAGACCGAGTCCACCTGGCTCACCTACACCGACTCGGACGCGCCGCCCAGCGCCGCCGCCCCGGATAGCGGCCCCGAGGCGGGCGGCCTGCACGCGGGTGAGTAAGCCCGACTCCTGCAGACCCCCAGGCACTGGGGAGGCCGGGGTCACTGGAGGGAGAAACGGGAGGGGTGGGAGGTGGAGGAGCAGGGGGAGCGCAGTCCCCCCAGAGAATTTGGGAGGGAGGGAAGGAAGAGCGAGGGATCTGGCTGCACACCGGCAGATAGACAGGCTGGTGCGCCCAAGCCCTGGGAGCGGGGTCAAAGAGAAACCCTCCAGAAGGCTGAGCTAATCCCCTGAGCCCTGGGAAACCCAAGACTCCTTTGCCCCCACCAGTGCCAGCTCATTGCAGGGGACGACGGGGTAGGAGGACGGCGCTCAGCTCGCGCACGGCTCGTCAGCCCACGCGCCCCCGGTCCACCTGGCTTCTTCTCTGCCCAGCTTGCTCCATTTCTCCCTGTGGCCCCCAGCTGACCCGGCAGGGCCACGTCTCCATCCTTTGACTACTTGGCCTGGTTTACAGACCGGGCACCTCCCCCAGATTGCCAGGTGGAAGCTTTCTTGGCGCTTCCCTTTTCCTTCCTTCTGGAAAGGATTCCCCTTGCGGGATGGGAAAATCAGAATCCATGTTCAAGGCAAAATAAATGCACTCTCCTCACTAGTTCTGCACTTAAGCTTGCTATTCAAGCAGTTTCATAGAAAAGGACTTCTCTTCCCACTCCTTGGTATGTGAGGCAGGGCATGCAAGTAGTGGATTATGACTGTGAATTAAAAACTCTTACCTAGGTAATTTCCCCTCTGGTAGAAATCGGATGGAAGGATATGCAAAGAACTTTCTGGTTCAGTCACAGATCAGAATTATTACCTTTTTTTTTCCTTTTAAATCAGCATGGGGTAGAGATCAAAATAGACCAACTGTTGCTACAGGTTGACCTGTTATAAATGTGTTGGTGATGTTGAAAGGGGAAAAGCTCACTATTTATTACATGGATGTTGTCAAAAGTCACATTAATATTTGGATTAAAATGTTTTAATTCTTGGTACTTTTGAATAATGAAATCTAAAATAGAAAATGAAGTTAGTTTGAAGCATACCATGTGTTATTATTAGGAAGGGAAAAATGTAAACTACTCTTAAAAGATCAATAATCCCAAATCCATACCTCCCAAATAAGAGCTGCCACTTTATTCTTGAGAATAGGTTCTCTCCATTTTTTAGAACCAAGGCTGTCTTCTTTTTTCACGCAAAATTTGCAATTCCCTTTTTAAAAAGTACTCAGTGAAAACTGTGCAAGGCATAACACTTTGTCTCTCATTTTTCTGACTCACAGTAGCAACCATAATGATTATTTTGTGTTGCTGATGCTTTCAACAAGTTTCCAAATGATGTGTTGGCTGAATTTAGTGTCAGAATGAAGATAAGACATAAGCCTTCAAAAGAGACCTGGTAAATATTAGATGTAGCTACATTTTCCAGGGAAGTGTGGTACTTTTCAGCAGAGAGCCAAAGGCCAGAGCTGCACTCCAAGGAATTAAGGTTAAAAAGATCTAGCGTGAAAAAGAACAAAGTACAGCTTCAGGGATGGTTGTCTTGGTGACTAGGAATATATCATCTGTGCGCGTGCGTGCTTGTTTATGTATGTGAGAGTTATTATGGGATGGTTAAATATGCACATATTTGTTTCCAATGCTTATTCATTCATTACTCTGTCATCCTGAGTCATATTCCATCACGTATCATGAGATCTGGGCTTTGCACCAGGTGGAGCTTGGGACAAGCATGCTCATTCGTGGCACCCTGCCGAACATGGGTCACTTCTACCAGGCTGGGGGTTCTAGAGACCTGATCATTCACAGAATCACAGGAAGAACTCAGTGCCAGTGCCAGGACAGCATCCTAAAATTGACAGGACTCAGATGGGCAAGGTCATTTTGAGTTCTGAAAATTCCAGAAATTTCCATCTGCTTTAGGGAGGAGGGACATTGCTGAAGAGCAAATGGAATCAAGGCTTCCCATGGAGGACACTGGCATTCCCCAGGATCTTTAGAAAACTGGCTTGATTCCTGTGGAGTTTTAGACTGGGAAATGGTCATCTTTAGTTAGAATGGGTCATCCCAGAAAGTGACAGATCTTTCGGATTCCAGCCACCAGGGGAGATAAGCCAATATTCTTTTTTTTTTAAATTTATTTATTTATGTATACAAGCTGGGGTGAGGGCCAGAGGTGTGGAGGTGTGAGAGGATTCACCAGAGACAGAGCAGAATTCAGGTAGATTGACTGAAATACACTGCTGAGGGGAGCAGCGGGCGAGGCAGGAGAAGTCTGCTGTGCCATGTAGGAAGCTCCCTGGCCGGGCATCAAACTCATGCTGCAGTGGTTCTGGATAGCTTCATAGTGCTGAGACTTAACCCCTTGTACCACCAGGAGGCCCTAAGCCAACATTCTTTATTTTTTTCTTCCTCCATGTTCCCCTGCTATGACCTTACCCCACCTGCACACCACCACCAGTGCTGAACCCAGGAATTCAGTCCCAGGGTTCTGGGGGCACGTAATGGCCCACAGTGACCATGCTGATAGGAATTTGGAATGCTGCTTTTTCCTGTTCACATCAGCCCTTTTCTGAAGAAGGAAAAGTCGAAATCAGGAGAGTCCTGGCAACAAAAATGGCTTCAGGACTAGAATTCTGGAGATGGAGAGGGTCTCTGAAGGTCATGTATTACAGGCAAATGGAATTCAGTTAAATGGCCCAGGTCTGGACAGTCTCTCCCCCACTTCACAGTTCATATTTACCCCTAGTTCCCTCCGTCCTCAAGAGTCCTTTCTTTTTTTGAACCCCTGGTCACTCTGCTTTCGTGTCACATTGAAGCCACTTCTGTTACGACCACTCCAATCTCAGGAGCTGGGAGGTCAGGGAGTAGACTAATTCATCTGGCTATCTTCTGCACTTAACACACTGGAGACATGTGTGACCACGGTTGAGACTGATGCAGGTTTTCTGGATGAATAGGCACTCTGGCTAAACCCACCCTTCATTCCCATCAGCTCTCCTAGGCTATCTCCCCTTTTTATTTTCCTTAAAGTCCTTTCAGCTGAAGCTTAACTACTTAAATCAATTTAACTTAGATTCTTCCAAGTGCCTTTCTGGTCCTGTGAGCTTTCTTTAAGTACCCCCAAACTTCACACTATACTGTGAAAGATCTGACATGGCTCAAGATCCCATTTCTTTTAAAGCCCCCCTCCCCAACTCTATAATTATGTCCACTGAAAACCTCACTTAAGTATATCTGCTTGTAAATCTCACTTCAGTTTCTCTTAGTTCAGTGCAGGTGTTTTTACCCCAGTCCCACAAGAAAAAGTTTCTTGCTTCCTTCTTACTCAAACAGTGATTCTGAGCCTCTGGTTCCTGTTGTTGGAGATCATCTCCACTAGTCAGTAGATTTAATTAAGCTTTCAGATTCTCTTATCATGTAGGCTGCAGTATCTGATCTCCATTGCTTCCCTGTGTCCCTGTCTCTCCATCACAGGAGGAAATTAAATTGGTCTGGCATGATTTAGTCTTCATAAAATCAGTTTGTTGAATTGATTTCCACTTCTGTTGCCTGGTGGGGGTATAAGGAGAACAGAGTTTGTGAGTTTGCCAAGCCCAGCCTTGTTCAGTCATCCCTAATGACTTCCCAGTTTAGCTCAATTCAATCATGTTCCTTAAATCACATCCTTAAATATCATCTCTGTTACCATTTAGTTTTTTCTACTTTCTCTAGAATGTAAAACATCTCCTTAGATAAAAGCATTTTTCTAAAGTGCTACTTTTTAGTTTTAAATTGCTAAAATAATTGCTCTAGTAAATAAAATACAAGATTGCAGAATTAGAGACAAGTGATTTACCTAAAGAAATGGAAAGATAGTCAAATAAAATGAATTGCACTTATTACCAAGAGTTAACATTGTTCCTGGTGACTTCCCAAGGGCTGGGAGCTGGACTCAGCAGCCCTTCAGGTCAGACAGGCCTTAGTCCTCACAGCTGGATGAAGTAGGAACTATCACCACCATACTCCTTAATACTGCCTCCTGCTCCCTTGTGCTTGGCACCTGCTGAGCTCTGGACCCTTGGGGGTCAAGTCCTACACAGACAGCTCTTTCAGTGTGTGCTGCTGCATCTCTTCTTACCACTGTCCTCCAGGCCACATGAAATTTCTTCACTCATTCTCAGACTGCTGTGGGATTCACCATATTCCTTCAGATACCCTGTTAGCCAACATCTGTCTTGATCTGAGGGACTGCTGGTTAGCTTCAAGCTCTGATGTTGGCTGAGTAGCAGGAGGCATAGTAAGATGTGGGCACCAAATAACTCTTGGTTGAAGTAAAATCAGGTTAGATTCTGTTTTCCTGCTGTCGTTGCCACATTACCTGATGACTCACATTAAACTTGTGATTAATTAGAATCCATAGATCTTTCTTTCTTGCCAAATTTACGTTCTATGACATCAGGAGCGTTGTGTTTTCACTGCTGTCCGTGCAGCACCTGTGATTAGAACAGAAGCGGCTCTCAGTGTTTGTTGAATGATGAGATTTTTCCTCATGGATCCCGCATGGGCACTATGGATTTCAGTAACCAAACTGCGGGTTTTTATATTTATTCCTATTAAAATTGTCATCTTTTTTAGTTTCATGTTTAAATTTGTTGATCTTGCTTCATTTTGACGTACCATTTAGACATGGTTCTAGATTCTGTTCCTCTGTGTTGACAAAGGAATGATAAGAGACCTTTCTTTGCTCTGGCTCATTCAGTATACATTTGGCGCAAAGGCCAAAGGTATGTTCCTTGACCTCAGGAAGTTAATAATATTTGTTTGTAGATATGAAGGTGGACACACTTCAGGCCAGCTCGGTCCATCCCAGAACAGCACGGGGAAAGGTACTGGGGGCCATGGGGGTGAGCGGTCCTTTTTGCCCAGGGAGGGGCCCATATGTGCTCAGACCTCTCTGCAAGAGCCTTGTGGGGGACGCCAGGCTGCTTCTGAGGCCCTCCCAGCCCGGAGTGGTGAGGGAAGTTCCCCTGGACTCCTTCCCTGACGGTGAGCGTGTTACAGGGCCCTGGAACTTCACCCCTGTTTGTGTTATTGGCTTAGCCTGGTCCTTGCTTGTTACCTTCCTACTGTTGAACATCTGATCACCTGGGAGGTGCTTTTCTTAGTAGTGGGGTGTGTGTTTGTGTGTGCGGTAAACATGAGACCAGGTAAAGCACCTATGGGTGCTTAAAGGTCCTTCAAGAAAGTCTCCAAGACCAGCCAGTGCCTTACTACCCTGCCCAAGTGATCAACCCCATAATTCCCATAATACCTTGAATTGACTCTTGTCAATCCAAGAGTGTGGCTGACTGGTTGCTGCCCCTCTCCTGTTGTGTGATCCACAGTAAATGCTCCTGGATTGAAACCAGTTACTGGCTCTTTCAACATGTGTGGGATTAATTGATGAGAGCCAGACAAAGACCTTTCAGAATCAGTACTCAGCCCCCTTATTGGGGCTTCCTGTCGGAAAAGTCTGCCTCTTCCTCCATCTCCCAGCTCCCTTTATACACCTATCTCCTGTGGTTATATATTCAAATAATTATTGATGATAAACTCTGTCAGTTAAGAGATATTTCCACCCACCCTCGTATCTCTGTGCCCAGTGCCTGCCTGGCTACCATAGGATAAAGGATCGCTCTTGCATTGATACAGCTAAAATTTCTGTGCCTCCATTTCTTCTTGTAGTCCCCAGAGATGGTGCTTTCTTTTTTGTAGTTCTACCTCTCATCCTTTTTGGGTTCTTGTTTATCTGGTTGCTCGCATAAAAAGAAAACATTCCTCCCTCCCTAAACCCCTTTTGCCAAAGCCTCTTTGATGTATCATTTTGCAAAAATCACTACAAAAAGCCTAGGCATTTATAAAGGTTGAGGAAGGCTCCTAGTCTTTTGGTCTGTGCTTCCTGGCCAGTGATCACGTCCTGCAGGAGTTGGCCTCGCCCCCTGAGAATGCCGGTTGCATTGCTTTGCTGGGGCTGGTTCATGCCTGTCTCTCCCGCTAGTCTGTGAGCTCTGCCAGGTTGGGGACCACGCCACTGGCTTCTGCTTGACTGGCATCTACCACATGTTTGAATGAATGACTATTAAAATGAATATATGGATTGCCAATCCAGTTATGCAAATGAAGTTTCATCTGTCTGTCTGTCTTTCTGTCTCATACTTTCTTCCAGAATCTTATCTTGGATGACTTTGTCTTAAAATGTCCTTTGAATCATCTTTGTTGAACACGAGATAGAGCCTCTGACTCTGATCAGCAATGAGTTTAAGGCTCCTGACTTGGGCACCCGTGGGAGGAAGACTTTCCCTTCCCATTTGGCAGGAGGCTTTTCCTGGCTTACCCTGCACTCAGCAATCCCTCAGGCTTTGGCTCTCTAGAGGTCCTGCCTTCTCCCTGGGATCTGGGCACCCATATCCCACAGCACCTTCCTGCTAATAAGGCCATCCTGCCCTTTAGCGAAGTTGGGTGTCTGAACCTGTTCTGCCTAGTGGGGCCTGGGCACTCATCCCAGGAGCCCCTGTGGTGGGCCCGGGACTTCTGCTTATTCACAGAAGACCTTGTGGCTTTTGTTGCAAAACTCTATCCCTGTCAGGCCTGCTACAGAGGCCCTCTGGCCAGTCTGAGTGCTGCTTCATCTTCCATCTATCGAGCAGACTGAATGGGTGTACCCTGCAGCCACACTGTGATCTCGTCCTTTCTTGCTTAGCCACAGCAGCATTCGCTTCCTCATGCTCTCCTCCCACTCTGCCTGCCCAACCACCTCCATCTCTCTGGAGATAAAGCTCTTTCAGGATGTTGTTATGAACTGTGTCTTCCCCAGTGTGCATGCTGGAGTCTTAGTCTCCGGTACCTCAGAATGTGATCTTGCTTAGAGATGGAGTGTTTATCGAGGTAACTAACCAAGATGATATGAGAGAGCCCTAAACCAATGTGACTCATGCCCACATGGAAAGGGAAATCTGGACACAAAAACATACCCAAACACAGAGAACAACATGTGAAGATGAAGGCGGAGACGGGTGATGCTTCTACAAGTCAAGGAACACAAACAATTGTCAGCAAACTTCCAGCTGAGGGAGAGGCCTGGACAGATGCTCTCACAGTCCTCAGAAGAAACCAACTGGACCAACACCTGGATCTGGGACTACAGCTTCTAGAACTATGAGCTACTACGCGTCTGCCTTTAAGCCTCTCCGTTTGTGGTACTTTATTACCATAGCCCTAGAAAATGAATCAAAATGTGTTTATCAACACAAACACTGTGAGCCTTTGGAGATAAAAAGAAAGGATTTCTGTTGTTACTACTTCCCACTTCTTTCCGAGATTGGGTCTATTTCATTGTCATTTAGATTCAACAGCATTTATTGAGCATGTGCTATACCTACAAAATTTTCTTTTGGGTATTAGTTGCCATAACTCTCTAAAACAATGTCAGAAACCACTGTTTCGACCATTTAGCAGACAAGGAAACTGAGGCTCAGTGAGTTGAGGAGCTTGAGCAAGGGCACCCAGCAAGCAGAAGAGCCTGCATCATGTCCCAGGCCCTTTCGGAATCCAGGGCAGTGTCCATCTTACTGTAACTAAGCACAATTTAGTGCCCTCCTCCACCCCATCTGCCTTTGGCTTTTTTTAAAATATCAACCAGTCAGAGTGGGAGCCTCTTGCTAGTGGTTACAAGACTGAGGATGAGAGTCCGTGAGGCGCCTCCTGTAGCCCTGAAGCACTAAGACACCCCACCCCTGGTGCTAGTGTCCCCAGCAGGGCTGTAGGGGCTGCCCAGAGAAACCCCCGCCTTCCAGCCCCCTGGGTGGCTCATTAAAGATGAACTACCCAGGCAAAATAATACACATTTTTTTCTGGTTTCAAATGCAATGCATGTTTCTTGCAGAAATTTTGGAAGCTACAGAGAACACAAGAAAATAGCCCCTCTGTCAGCATTTGGGTTTCATGTTCAGATCCTGCATCCAAGACTATACAGTGACTGTCTCAGCTTTAGTGGGGGTTATGTTTAAAGTTTGGGGGGTATGGAGGAATATCCCTCCAATTGCTTGGAAGCTCAAAAGCCAAGAAAAAACCACTTTTATTCCTCTTGGTGTTTAGGAAGGTATTTGGAGGTAGTGTCAGCCAAAATCTAGCAGCTCTGATTCCCTTCGTCATGTCACAGGACAGAGAACTTTTAGAGCCTGTACCAGGTCCTGTCCCTCTCAAATGCCCTCTGGCACTCTATGGATGTCAAATAAAATTAACCCCCGTCCTTGGCCTCCACAGTCTACATGACCCTTCCCTGTCGCTTCTCCAGCTTTGGTCCCTCCCTCCCCCCCCCCTCCATTGTTCCAGCCACCATGTGTTCCTCTGTTCCTTGACCTCCCCACCACTTCTCAATGGCCAGGACTTCACCCTTGCTGGGCTGTGCACTCCCTCCCTGACCCTGGACATGGCTGACTCCACCTCACCCTTCTGCCCTCAGTTCAGATATCACCTCCTGGGAGAGACCAGCCTTCCCTAGTTACTGTCTGGTCATTTCCTTCCTAATACACAGCCTGTTACTGTCTTGTTGATTTGTTTCTGCCTTTGCTCCCTCACTCCACGAGGTCAAGGAGCCAAGTGCGCTTAGCCAGGGCAGGCACACCGCAAGCCCTCAGTGCATGCTTGGGAACCTCCTCACCTTCCACACTGGTTCCACTTGTGTTTGGCTGTGTGAGGCAAAACCAAAGGAATGTGGCTTAGCCAGCACAGAAAGTCAGGGGGAGGCAGCTGCATGCTCCAGGGCGCTTTCAGTTTGAGTTTATTGCTTGGGCCTCAGCGTGTGGCTTTCATCCTCATAGTTACAGTGGCTGCAGCATGATTTTAGAGAGGGAGCCTGGGGAAGGGCAGGAAGGAGTGTGGCACCTGACTCTGGTTTTTTGTTTGATTTTTATTCTGTGAAGCAGTGGCTTTCCCAGAACGCAGTAAGCTTTGCTTGCTGCCAGGAGAACTGTGTCATGTGCTTGTCGATGGCTCAAGACAGTATGGAAAATCAGGATCTTTAGCTGGGCACTTGCCACCCTAGTACTATGACGGTGCTCTGGCAAAGAAAAAAAGAGGGGAGAACAGATACTGGGGAGGCTGCTAGCAGGCAACTGGCACTCTCACCCAAAGGCTATGAAGGCTGAAGGCTGTGTCAGAGAGGAGAGGCAATTAGCAGGAACAGGTGGGGAAGGGAGAAATGCAGGCAGGTGAGGAGGGGGAAGCCTGCCAGAGACCAAGGTGACATGATTACTAGTGTTAAGATTTTGCTCTAATAATAATAATAATCTTGTTTTTAATATTCCTAAATCTCAAGTCACTCGTAAAGGTATTTGCCAAAAAAGAAGGTAAATCTAAAATTCATTATACTCTTATTTTTAATTGCCTTGAGATAAAGCAGGCTCTCTTAAGAAAATTTTCTGCAAAGATGACGTGCTTATCTTGAACTAATTTTGGAAACAATGCAACACTACCCTAAACCAAACCCTTTTAGCATGGTCCTTTGACATCAGACTGTGCAATGAGGTGCCTGCTGGGCATTACTTTGTTTTCTGTTTCCTATTCCTGTAAAGCTAATGCCAGCCGGAAACTGATGTGCCAGCTGATAGTGTGTGGCACTAATTTCCAATTCGTGTGAGCATTTGTAGAGGTTTGCAGTGCAGCGTCATGCTGGGGTGCAGCTTGGGGAGATCTGCTGGAGAGGCAGCAGACAGCCAATCGGCTAATTGAAAGAGTTGACAGTATTTCCCGTGGAAGTTAAAAAACAACCACCTGCTGTTGTCTCTAGGGCATGTGGACCTGAAGGCATGAAGAAACTGAAAGGATTTGTAGAAAACAGCAGGGCTGTTTGGGAAGCCGGTCGTCATAACAACAGGGCAAGGCAGTGGCTGCAATGGAAGTGGTGATCCCCAGTGCACCCTCCGTGAGCAGGACCTCTCAGGCTTAGGCACCTCAATAAACAGTAGGTGTGATGGAACCGAGTCTCACTAGATAGTGATGCTGGGGTCATGTTCAAGGCCAGTCTTCACGGCAGTCTGGGTCAGGTTTGCTTGCCGGGTTGTAAATGATGTGTGTGCAAACAGAAATGACTGCAACCACTGCCTTAAGAGTGTGGCTTCCACTAATTGCGTGCCCAGCCTGTGCCAGGCATTGCGTGTTTAGTATCTAATTCTGTTTCCTATTCCTGTAAAGCTAATGCCAGCCAGAAACTGATGTGCCAGCTGATAGTGTGTGGCACCAATTTCCAATGAGTGAGCAATTGTGGAGGTTTTTGGCGCAGGGTCACGCTGGGGTTTAGCCTGGGGTTATTCAAGCATCCCTCATATCACTAGGCCAGTAAGATATTAGGTATTTTATCATCAAATTGTGCTCGAGTTGTGTGGGCTTGGAGAGAAAGCAGCATCCTGCTACCACCCAGAGTAAGGCTGGAGGCCCCAGGTTCTCTCAGAAGCTCCCCTGCTTTGGGTTCCCAGGAACGCTGCACTCTGCTGCCCCTTCATCAGGCTGCTATTGGTTGGGAACTGCCATGAGGCAGCTGCTTTGGCTGAGGTCCCTTTCCCAGCTGGTCCTGATTCAGACCGTGCTTCCTCTCGGGGGTGTGGAGCGGCTGCCAGAGGTGTATGGAATAATCCTGTCCTTTGTGCCTCTTTGAGTTTTGCTCAAATTCTCTGAATGCTCATTACTGCCACAGGTTGTAATGCCAAAGTCCGAGGTTTTAAGAAATGGGCGCACCTCTGCTTGGTTGTGAATCTGGGCAACTGGTGAATGGGTTGCTGTTGGGGTGTTTGCTTTTCTGAATCAGGTGTTCCTTCGTAGAGACAGGGGCTTCTAGCTATAACATAAGGCTACAGAAAACACCCAGTGAGCTTAGAGAAAGGGCGCTGTGCAAATAGAGGCAATTCAAAGTTTCAACAAAGGTACCCAGAGGGAAGGTGCCCACACCCTTTAGTCTTACGCTTTTTTCTTTTGCACATAAATTCAAAATTCAAATACTGACTATTTTTGGAATCCCCAAGTCCACAGCCATAAGCAAGATGCTAGTAAGAAATGTAGTGAAAATTTACATGAGAAGGTGATTTAAACATGTGTGCACACACACACGCTCACATGCACATGCTTACACACACGTGCTCAAACACCCCGATTACATTTTCAACTGAGCATTGTCTCTTCCGGGCAGACACAACTAGCGGCAATTGTTCCAAACAAGTCTGAAGCCCCTTAATTGTAACCTCAGACAATTTTGACATAACCTTCCAGACATTTAGAAGCTTAAAACTTTATAAACACGCACACACATATTTCAAACATATACATAAATCGGGAGAATATCAATAGTATCATGAACCCCCATTCCCTGTCATTCAGCTTCCGCAATGTTCAACACAGCAAATCTCTTCATCTCTACCTGCATTTTCCCTTAACCAACTGGATTATTTTGAAGCAAATTCCAGAAGTCATGTAATGTCACGCATAAATACTTGAGCATTTAAAAAGGATTTAAGATCAAACCAAGTGAAATTGTTACTTTTATAAATTGAAATGGTACAATAACCTCAGTAGTTCAATATGCTTCAGTCTAACATATAACCAAAATACATTCTCACTCCTATGTCCACACATTGCATTTCGCTGACATTTTTCGTGTTTCTTTTAGTTTCTAGGTTCCCAATTTCCTCCTACCCCTTTCAATTTTTATTTGTTAAAGAAACCCTCTTTTTGGTTCTTTAGAGTTTTCTGTGGGATTTTACCAATTGTATATCCCTATAGTAAATGAAATGTACCTACATCCCTGTAAACCAGTAAATAGAGCTGGATGGTTTGATTTGAAGGGCAAGAATAGTTCATAGGTGATGAGGTACTCTTCTCACTGTCTCACATCAGGGACCACAAGATAGCCCATTATTTCTCATTTTTGTGACGTGGAGATCAGCTCAGACACAGGCTGAGTGCAAAATGTAATTTTGCGGGATATTGCCAAATCCTACCGCACAGGGGTTGTGCCATTCTGCGTGTCCACCAGCAGCGCTTGAGAGTGCCTGTGTCCTAGAGCCTTGCCAGAGTGTACTGTCAGACTTAGGGTTTTTAGTCACTAATAAGCGAGAAATTGTAGCTTAGTTGTTTTTTTTTAAGATTTATCTATTTATGCATACAAGAGCTGGGGTGTAGACCAGAGGTGAGGGAACATCCAGAGACAGAGTGAGGAGCAGAACAGGCAGATTGACTAAAATATACTGCTGAGGGGAGGAGTGGGGTAGACAGAGAGGTCTGCTGCGCCATGTGGGAAGCTCCCTGGTCAGGGACCAAACTCATGCTGCAGTGGCTGGTGATAGCTTGATAGGACTGAGACTTGACCCCTTGTGCCACCAGGGAGGCCCACTTAGTTTTAATGTGCATTTCTAGAATGAGGTTTCTGTCTTTTCATAAGATTAAGGCCGAATTGTCTTTTCCCCCTGTGTTCGCATCTCTAGGCCAACACTTTTTTTTACACTTAAGGATGCATTTTATTATATAAAATTATACTGCATTACATTGAAAAAAATCCACAATGAACATCAAAGAAAATGACAAACTACAAAAATATGTGTGACATCTAAGGCAGACAATTTCTAAGTACGTAAAATATTATTATTGTATATTTTTAAATTGAGGGAACATTGCCTCACAGCGGTCCCTCAGAGGTATAGGCTCACACCTCCTCTTTGCACACATGCGCCATGCACATCCACACCGACGCACCCACAGTCCAGTCTTGTTCTTTTGAACACATTCATTAGTTACAAATCTTCATCTTTGAGGATAACTGAGATATTTTGAAAAGCAAAAAGTCCCTAAAGTTGGCAAATAAAATTGTTGGGTCTTTGCTGTCAGGTGGGGCATCTGGGGTTGGCTGGGTATCTTTTTCTCTCAGTACAGTGCCAGGGCTTCTCCATATGCTCTTTCTGCATGGGCTAATTTGGGCTTCCTCACAGCATGGTGGCCTCGAGGCAGTCAGGCTGTCATGTAACTCCAGCATAAGCCCTAGCTAAAAAGGGAAAAGCTGCATTGCCTTTTATAGCCTAGCCTCGCACGTTCCACAGTGTCCCTTCACCTGCATTCTGTTTGCTACAAATGAGTCACAAGACTGCCCAGGTTGAAAGGGAGGGAACAAGACTCTACTCACACAAGACTCTACTCTTTGATGAGGGAAAATCTTCTAGAAGATTTTATCTGTGACGGTTTTTTGGGTACTGGCAGGACACGAGACTCCTGGGTGAGAAACAAAGGACGTGATTACTACGGTACAGCAAAACTCATGAGTATCAGCACATTTACATCAGTCCCTGCTATCCCCAAATCTAACTAGGACCTTGTGAATGGATCCAGATTCCTGCAATGCACTGGGTTGAGCTGTAGGAGATTGCTGTGCCTACTAATCTACTGAACCTCTTCTCCACACAAGGTAATCTCCTCTATGCAGAGTTGGCATTCATTGCCCTTGAGCTTTCTGCAGCTTTTTGCACCACTGATCTGACCAGTTTCCTCTGCCCACCCCTTCTCCCCCACTTTGGAAATCTACTTTCTTCCTCAGTTTTACCACCCATACTGCTGAGTTTCTCCCCTCTGATTATGTTTTGCTGCTTCATCCTCCTGTTTTGGCTCTTCTTTCCCTGCCCCCACCCCCCCACCTTACCCCTCACTATAGGTGTGTGATTCTTGATGCCCTTTACCCATCTCCCTTTCCTCATTCATCATGTTCTCTCCAGGTCAACCCACCAGCTCCTCTGACTTTAGTCACCTCCTAGTGGATAACTCCAAGATTCTCCCTTCTGATTCTAGATCCACATTTCCAGCTACTCCTAGGATATCTGACTGCTGACACGCAGGTGCCTCAAATTCAACTTACCCTAAACCAAGTTCACCTCTTGTATACATCGTTTTTCCTACTGTACATCCCCTCTCAGTTCACTCCAGTTATCCTCTGGTTGTCCAGGTGTAAGACTTTGGAATTATCTTTGCTTTATTCCGTTCCCTCGCTAATGTAGACCCAAACCATGCTGACTTTTATGAAATGTCTCTTATAATGAAGAGTTTCTTCTTTCCAGTTTCAGGACTATCACCCTACTTCGGGACCTCACTAATGGTCACCCTGAAATCATCTCCTATGGACTTCCTGGATGTAGCAGCATATTGATGGCTAGGCAGCTGTCCCCTCCTTCTCCGTGCTTGTCTCTCCCAAAAGCATATGCTCAGTTGAATTCTATGTATTACCCCAACAGAGAATGCCTTTCTTTAGCTCTCTGTTTCCTCCTATCCTCAAATATTCTCCAGCACCCACTGTGCACATGGCACCGTTCTAGATAATGTATTATATTGAGATTATATTCAGGTTGGGGGTGATAGTGATAAGCAGATAAATAACAAAAGTAATTATAGATGTTGGTAAGCACTATGAAAATACCCAATATGATGAAATAGAAAATAAGCAGAGATGGTGTGTGTATGTGTCTGGCAGTTTGGGTGATCAGAGTAGGTCTCATTAAGAAGTGGTTTGAACTGAACTTTAAGTGAAAAACAGGGATGACCTTGTAAAAGCTAAGGGCCAGAGTGCTTCAGGAAGAGCCATAAGCAAGTGCTAAGGCCCCAAGGCTGGAATGAGCTTCGTGTGACTGAGGTAGACAATGAGGCCAAGTAACTGGAGAGCACTGAGCAGGGCGTATGCTAAGAGAGAGTGGAAAATGTCGGGCTTGTGATTGTGGACAGGAGTTTGGGCTTTGCTCCAGTGGTAGGGGAATCAGGGCTAGGTTAGGTGCCCCTGCTGGAACCTCTAAGCCTCTCCTTTACGTCTGCTCTTTATTTTCTTATTCACACTCCTGCTAGGGAATCTTTCTGGAGCATAAATGTGATTCTTTCACTCCCCAAACATTTCATGACCTCTATTTCCTGCAAGACAAATGATCCCTACCTGTTAAGCCCCTGAGATCATGGGCATAAGAGGATGAGAGAAATATCACCAAGAAATTGTGTTCATCTGAAAAAACTTATAGCTGCAAAGGATCCAAGTAATCATTAAGCACAAGCCCTGATATATTAAAGTGATAACCGAGACCTGAGAGCTTTAAGGGCCTTACCTAAGTCTCACAGCTTGTCAGTAGTAGCAGAACCCAAACTAGAACACACTTGCTTATTTGATCTTAAAATGGGCATTTATTTGTTTTTATATAACAAGTATTTGTGTGTTTTACTTACTTTGGGTCAAACACTGTTCTGACCTTATAACAAAACCCATTCAACATTTGCAGCATCCCGGTGAAGTCGGATTACCCCACTTTGCATATGAGGCCTCCTAGTACTTTTTCTCTTTGGCCACAAATTTCTTAAAATAAAATGTGCCCTCAGAATATTGTTGTGCAGACTGGATGGTGTTGTGTACCCTGAAGACTCAGCTCTCAGTAAGTGCTCAACAGTTCTCGCCATCATTGATTATGGCTGTGACGATGTCCCCCTTTGCTCCTTCCACACATTTTCCTTATCAAAGTTGCAGAAGTTCAGCTCCTTTCAGATGCCAGGTCTAACAGTTGCTGAAGTTGGTTCTGCATTGTTTACTTTCCCCTGAATTGACCACACGTTGTAGGTACAGAACATAGATCTGTCTTGAGAGGAGGTCATCTTTGCATGAGATCCTTCAAGGGACCTAGAATTTATTTATTTATTTATTTATTTATTTAGATTTATTTATTATTTTTTTATTTTTTATTTATACATACAAGTTGGGGCACAGGCCAGAGGCGTGGGGCGGCGAGAGGGTTCACCAGAGACAGAGCGGGGAGCAGAACAGGCAGATCAGAAATACACTACTGAGGGGAGCAGCGGGCGAGGCAGGAGAGGTCTGCCGCACCATGTGGGATTCTCCCCGGCCAGGCGTCGAACTCGTGTCGCTGCTACCAACAGCTCCACAGTGCAGCGCTTAACTGCTGCGCCACCGGGGAGGCCCGGGACCTAGAATTTAAACTGCTATTTCATGTCTTACTACAGACATTGTCTTAATTACCATTTGCTTCTGTAATCATTGTTTCTGATAGTCTCTGGTTCTGAAATGCTGCAGGGCTACTCTTTGGTTGTTTTTGTCCCAATGAATGGGAGAGCAAGAGAAGAGGGAGACAGATTTAAAAAAAGAAGAGACAAGGGGGCTTCCCCGGTGTTGTAAGGGGTTAAGTCTCAGCACTATGAAGATAGTGGCAGCCACTGCAGCAGGAGTTCAATCCCTGGCCAGGGAGCTTCCCACAAGGAGCAGCAGGGCTCTCCTGTCTCTCCCGCTGCTCCCCTCAGCAGTGTACTTCAGTCAGTCCGCCTGTTCTGCTCCCCACTCTGTCTCTGGTGAATCCTCTCATCACCCCACACCTCTGGCCTATACCCCAGCTCTTGTATGCATAAATAAACAAATCTTTAAAAAAAAATCGGAAGCTAAATATTCATCGCTGATGAAAGGCTGGAGAGATCCCTGTTCTGGGGACTGCCTTTTCCATACCTGAGGAAAACTTTCTTTGTTGCCAGGGACCTCCTTGAATCAACCTGGGAAGGGAGATGAATGTGGCAGAACTGCCCTGCCTCTTCAGTTACTAATCTCTCTGCCCTCCTTCTCCTAAGCAGTTGAAAGCTGGAAACTTTTCTCTCTCCATTTTGATTCAGCTTTGTCTTCCTCAAGGCTAAGTAAATGGGACCTCACCTCTGCCCTCAGCTGCCTTCTGTCTCCACAACTCCGTTTACTTATTTTCTTACCTTAGTATAACTTTCCAATAATTTAAATTAGAAACAAAAGGTAATATTGTGCTTGAAAGAAAAAAAATTAAAACTTGAGAATGTGCAAATCAAATTGCTATGAAATGATTCCTGTTTCTTTGCTGCCCTATGTTCTAATTTCAGGATTGTTTCATCATCACTTCTGAAGGATTTTCTTTTGGCAGTGATTCCTGACCTGATTCCTCTCTTAGCTATACTAGGCAAAAGAATTCATGTCTGAATCTATTCACTTATAAGGGTCTCAGAAGTCATCATCCCCAGGCAAATAGACTTACTTTGGGAATTTGAAAATGGTGCATTGAAACCTTTTGATTTAATGATGCATATTTATAGCAAGGGAGTTGAATACTGAATTAAGATTAGCTCCTTTGAATGCCAGGAAACTGCCTCTGGGTGACCTTTGTCTGGCTTGGCCCCAGTCTTTGGCAGCGTAGCAGGAGCAAATAGTGCAAATCCTAAGAGGCCTTAGAGAAGGCATGCCTCGGTCAGAGGTGGGCCACAGTGGTGTCATCTATTCGCTGAACTGAACTTTCTGTCTACCAGGTCTCTGCTTCAAATATATCATCCTCTCAATTATTATTTTATGGGTGAGGAAGTAGAGGCTTAGAAATATGAAGAAACTTGCCAAGATCACACAGCTGATGGGGCCAGATTCAAATAAGCCAGCCTTACTCTAGAACCCCACCCTCACCCCTCAGGCCATAGCATCCTAGAATTTTAGAATTCATGGGCCAATAAAATTACAGAGAAAAAAAAGTGTAAAATAAAAATTCTGTTAAAAGGTGTGATTGTGTGTGCATGTTAGTTAATATGGAATTGCTAATTTTTAAAAATTTCTATCAGGACATGAAAAAGTCCTGTCATGTAATTGTTATTACTACCATTTCATCTGGATATTTCACACATACACACATACACACAAACACCACACAGAGAAAGAGAGAGAGAGAGAGAACGCAAAACACGTTTCTAAATTAATTCAACATGTTTTTTTCATTAAATACCTATTCAGTGTTGAGCAGAGAAGACTGTAATAGTCTCTGCCCTCATGCTTAAATTCTAAGTAAGGCATGATATAAGAAAAAGAAGAAGAAAGACAGTACATGGTATGTTAGACATGAGTGCTATAGGGGAAAAATGCAGAGTGTATGAAGGAACCCACCAATCTTTCTAAGAAAGGAAGTAGACAACTCTAGCACCCACACATACCCACGGTCTATCTTATCTTTCTCATTGTAGCGTGAGCTAGGGAATTCATCTCTGAGACCCAAATCTGCCCTGTGTTACCCTACTTTCATAGAGGCTTAGATGAGAGCAACCAGGGAAGAAGTTTCAAACTCTGCTTCCAGTTCATTTCTTCCACTATGGGCTTTCAATTCCTAGGCTATTGATAGGCTGAAGTTTCATCTTACCTAAGATACAGTTGTAGAAAGTTTTTCATTATGCCGCAATGTAAATCCAATGTCAAAGCAAGAACTGAATCAAAGACTTCTGCTTTTTAAGGGCAGAGATCCTTTCTCCTTCCTGCCGTTCTCCTGTGCATTCTCCCCCTTGCTAGGGAAGAGTAAGAATTGTTGAGTGCTTATTTCTTCTCCCCATGTGTTTTCAGCTTAGTGTGAGAAGAGAAACTATACACCACATGCTTTCACTCAGCAAGAGAAGTTTTCCTTTTGGTGGTTGTTGTGGTTGAAATTGTTGTTTAGAAGGGTATTTCTCAGACTCTATAAATGACATGGTGATGGGTATTGGATCTCAGAGTTTCAGTTTCTCCTGACAGCCACCTATCCCTTGCAAAACTCCCCACCTTCTCAGCAGCTTGTGTTCCTCTAGAACCTTCTCTGGGTTTTACTGAATATTCCCAAGAAGTGAATAGTGCAATGTTATACTTGAAGTCATGGAGACCAGAGTTCTAATTCTGACTCTGCCTCTTACTAGGTTGAGACTTGAGGAAAATTAATTTAAACTTTCAGAAACCCACCTTTCTTATATTTTATGTTGGAATAATAATAGTACCTACCTCACTGGGTTGTTGTGGATATTTAATGAGAGCATAGCCGTAACTAAAACTTATAGAGAATTTATTATGTGTCATGCACTATTCTAAGTGCTATGTGTGTATTAACTGAATTATTAGTAGCTGAATTATCTCTGAATTCCTTGAAATAAGAGTAATTATTTCTTCCATTTTATAGAAGAAGGAAGTGACTCACAGAGAAGTTAAGTAACTTTCTCAAGGTCACTGTATGTTCCTGGCACACACAGTGATCATTTTCACTAATATAATTTCTGGCGAAGAAATTAAGAACCATCTGGTCTACCCTTGTCATCATAGCTCAGCCTGGCGGTGCTACTTAATAGGCTAATTTCATTGATGGCAATGGACTGTTTCAAAATATATTTCTCAAAATACTCCAAACTTAATTCTCATACAAATAGTGAGCAGGTGTCACTATTCAACTCATTAATGAGGATGGTAAAGCCAGTCAAAAGAGAATATGAGCAAATGGCTATTGAAAAGGTAGCACGAGGAAGCCTTTTGTTCTGTATCTTGACTATGAACCTACACGTGTGCTGAAATTGTATAGGACTAAATACAAATAAATACGCACATGAATGCAAGTAAGTGCATTCATGTTGGGAGATCTTTACTTGAGTAGATTGTACCAATGTCAATACCACAGGTGTGATCTTATACTATAGTTTTGGTGGAAACTGCTTAAGGATATATAGATCTCTGTCTGGTTTCTTACCACTGTATGTGGATCTGAACATGATCTCAAAATGAAACATTTAAAAACAAAACAAACTAAATAAGTCAGAGTAAAAGAGATTATGAGAAAATGATTGTGTCTTTTAACAGGCAGTAGAAATATAGAAATCCGAGATATGACTGCTAAATAAATATAAAAATTGTTATATCCTACGGGGGGTGGGATCTATAATCTTTGGGGTTATCCTTTGGATGTAAAAAAAACTTGTCACACCTTACAGTTCAGTTTGCAGGACCGTAAAAGGATTAGGTCCTAATCAGATGTGCCAGATGTGCAAACAAAGTTATATACTCTGGAGCAGGGTTTCTCAATGTTGGAACTATTGGCATTTTGAGCCTGGATGGTTCGTTGTTGTATGAGTGGTGGGCTGTCGTGTGCATTATAGGGTATTTAGTGGCATCCCTGTCCTCTACCTACTAGATGCCAGTAACTGTCCCCCATTCGACAACCAAAGCATCTCCAGATGTCTGCTGGGAGTAAGTCATCGGGAGTGAGGGCCACTCTTCTAGATTCTAGGGTCCATAGAGCCAGAGACCTTTAGGTGAGGTTGCTGGGAAGTTCTCCCAGCATGACATAAATCATTTGGGGCATTATTCCCAGTGTTGGATAACTGTTCTTGACAGAACTACCATTTACCAAGTCATTGTACTGGACAGAACAACAGTGTGCTCTGTTGGGATCCATAGACTTTTAGCAGAACAGGAGCCTCAAAGAGTCACTAGTCCTGGTCCAAGATTCTCATTTTACAGCTGAGGAATGTAAGTGGAGATGGTTTTCCTAAAGGTAAACAGCTAGTTTAAGGCAGAGTGTGTTCAGTTAACCCCTGCCTTGTTCCAGAATGGATTCAAGGCAGTCATTATGGAATCATTAATATTTTGTGAGCACCGGTTATGTGCCAGGCACTGTTTTAAGGTCAGACGATGACTAACCCTGGGCTTCGGTCCGCAAGTACTAATGGTTTTACTGGGGAGATGAGGATATGGCTGATCATTATTGGAGCCCTGTAGTTAGCTGTGATTCTAAGTGATGTGGAGGTGGATGGGGGCGGTAGGGAGTCATGATAACCTTAGGCTCTCAGGATTAGGGGGATCTAATGGAGACTAGAATTTCTAGCTCCATGATTAGAGAGGTTATTGTATCTACTGTGGGAATCCAAAGTCCTGGCCCAAAGGGAATGTGAGAACTGACAGTGGACCTGACCTGACCACAGGGCAGGCGTGGGATTACTGGCAGGCCCAGAAGAGAATGATAAGAGAAGGGGATGCAGAAACAAGGAGCTGTGAAAACAAGGGAGCAGATTATAGCCAAGGGAGAGGAACGGAAACAGATTCATGGCTAAGAGATAAGGAGAAAGATAGGACAGTGGGCAATTCCAAGATGGAGATGGAAAACAGCTAGAACTCGAGGCAGAAGAAAACAAGTGGGTAAAATCTCAACAGTGTTTTGAGCAGGGTAGTGCCAGTGCCTTGTTGTTACCAGTTATTAAGAAGCCTTGGGGAGCTGCCTGCACAAGCAGCACCCAGGAATCTGAATAGGAGACTTCCAGACTGGCTATACCAGGCCTCCTGCTGGGGCTTCAGTGAGGAAATAGTCTCTGGAGCTGGGACTTGGATGCTGACCGCCACACAAAACCTTGGCAGAGCATGAGTCCAGGCCTGGCTGGCATAGCTACTGTTTCCAAGATATTCTACATGCAGAGCATCAACCTCACGCAGGGCAGCAGTTAAAGGAAGGAGGCTTCACTGGGGCAAAGTGGAAAAAGGGACCAGTGGGATTTCAGGAGAAAATCCCACAGAATAAAGGAGAGAGCAAGGGGCAAGGCGGGTGCTGCCAGGAAGTTCTTTGGAGTTTAGAAAACTTTTCTTGGGAGACCTTTTCTAGAAAGGAGAAAATTATGCTGAGGTGTGATCACAGTGATTATATGAAGATAAAGGTAGAACTGAAAATGAATGGAGACAGATTTCCAGATATTCAGATTTTGTCAGTCAGTGACTGGATGGCCAAATAGCTACGTAATAGCTTTTTTGTTCTCCTTTCCTTTCTGGATAATTAGATTAGCAAACTAATATATATCCAGAACGGCAGCATCTCTGAAAAAGCAGCTTGATGGGGGGAAGGGGAAGAGAGCGAGGGTCTGAGATGTAGAGTCTAGCTTTTCCCTTTCCTGTGGTATAAGATATAGAGTTTAGGTCTGGTCCTGGGATTCTAGGACCTTTTTGAAATATTTAAAAGAAAGAGAAAAAATTCTCAAGACTAAAGATGGGGGTACTGTAGCCACTGGCTGTCCCATGAGCACCTCGTCCTGCTATTCTCCTAGTCATATGGAAGTGGGAGGTTGTTCTGGGGCGGGGTGGGGGTGGAAGGGAAGTTTTGTAGGTTGGAAGTTGTCATTTTGGAGCATTAATCTCTACAAATATTCCCTGGAAAGATCAGGCTGTGATGAGTTGTTGCATGAGTGGTTGGAGTAACTTCATATACTAAGAAGAATGTTCATATGCTCTAGCTAAATGGTGTCTGTCTTAATATATATTGACTTCCCAAGGACCTAGTGCCATAGCTATGGGGATTTGGCCCTAATAGCCATAATGAAATATATGGGAATTTAGTTCTTAGAAGCTAATATAAATGTCAACATTTCTCAGCACTTTCTATGCCAAGCATGCTGCATCGATTATTTCATTTGATTCTCACAGCAATCTTTTTTTAATATATATATTTTTATTGTTATTTATATCTTTTACATTTTGTATTCCCCTTGGGTAACCCACCACCAGTTCACCCGTGATCCATCTCCGTGGTCCCTTGTGTCCTTTTCTAATCCATTTTGTGCCCTTATCCCCCCCGCCACCCCCATGAGTGTCTCTCTCCTATTTGGTTTCCCTGTAGTCCTGTTATAACTGAAGCCATTTGATATTTTTCTCTTTCTTTCTGGCTTAATTTATAAAGTTTAGAAAATAAATAATATATATAATGTATTATAATATTATAGTTATATAATTATATATTATAATTCTATATTAAATATATATCATATATATTATATACAAATATATATTAAATAATTAAATAATATATTATAATTGTATAATTATATATATATTATATAATTATATATTAAATAATTATATATTATTTTATATTATATAATTCCATCCATGTCGCTAATTCCATCCATGTCGCTGCAAATTGCATGTGTTCATCTTCTTTGAATGCTGAATAGTATTCCATTGTGTATATGTACCACATCTTCTTGATCCAGTCATCTATTTTTGGACATCTGGGTTGCTTCCATACCTTTGCTATTGTAAACAGTGCTGCAATGAACATATGGGTGCATGTATCCTTTTGGATTAGTGTTTTTGTGTCCTTTGGGTAGTTTCCCAAAAGTGGTATTGCTGGGTCGTATGGAAGCACAAAAGTCAACTCAAAATTGATAAAAGACCTGGACATAAAACCTGAAATCATAAAATTCATAGAAGAAAATATAGGCAAACTCTACATGACATACATCTCAGCAAAATCTTTAAAGACACATCCCCCAAAGTGAAGGAAGTAAAGGACAAGATAAACAGCTGGGATTACATCAAAATAAAAAGCTTCTGTACAGCAAAAGAGACATTAACCAAAACTAAGACACCCTACCAACTGGGAAAAGATCTTTGCACACAATACAACCGATAAAGGACTGATAACAAAAATTTACAAGGAACTCACACAGCTCAACAAAAACAAAGCTAATAATCCAGTCAAAAAATGGGCAGAAGAGCTAAAAAGGCACTTCTCCGAAGAAAAGCAAATGGCCACAGGTACATGAAAAAAATGTTCAACATCAGTTATAATCAGGGAAATGCAAATCAAAACCATGATGAGATACCACCTCACACCTGTGAGGATGGCACGCATTAAAAATACAGGCAACAACAAATGCTGGAAAGGATGTGAAGAAAAAGGAACTCTTCTACACTGCTGGTGGGAATGTGAACTGGTCCGACCACTATGGAAAGCTGTCACAGCAATCTTATGAAGTAGGTGCTATATTTATTTTATTGATAAGAAAACTAAGGGCTTGTGAGAATAAGTACTTGCCCAAAAGTACCATAGAGTAACTGGCTCTTTCCAGCTTCTAGAGGCTGCCCACATTCCTTGGTTCTGGACCAAGGAATCTTCGAAGCCAGCACTTTGCACCTCCCTGTGCCTTTTTTAGTGGGCGTTGCCCTTTGAGCTGCACTCCTCTGCCTCCCCCTCCCACTTGTAGGGACTCTTATAACTGCAGTTGACCCACCTGGATAATCCGGGATCATCTGCTTAAGGTCATCTTAAAATAGCAACATTACTGGAAATTAGCAACCTTAATTCCATCTGCAACCTTAGTCCCCCCATGACCTGTTTGCATGTTCTGGAGATGGAGCAGGCATTTGAGGGGCTTGGGGTGCACTGTTCTACCTACCACACCATGTCGCCAGCCAGTTGTGATCAGAACATAGAGGGCTGCAGGGGAAGAGACCCGTCATTGTGGAGCCCCTGCTGCGTATCAGACTGTACACTAGGGCTGTATACATTGTTTCCCAACCTTCAATCCCTAATCAACCAAAGAGAAAATGCTGACTCAGAGAGGTTTAGTGACATGCCCTAAGTCACACAGCTTGTTGCTGTGGAATTCAGTTCTTAGGTCCTCCTTCTGTTCCTCTTTGATGCCTCCCAACTAGGTCCAAGGGTTTCAAAGTGCATGTGAGCACATTAAGTGTATGTGGGGTGAGGGATGAAAACAGTGAAGCATCACCTTCTGAACTTGAAGCGAAGGGGGATCAACTTAAAATAGATGAGAGCAGCCACCAGCAGAGGTGACTCACCCAAGGAGAGCTGGTGACGGCTCAGCTGCTGACAGCAGAAGGTCACAGGCGCAGGCTCCAGAGAGGCACCTGGACCGCAGCACTGGGAAAGGCCATTTGCTCAGGTGATTTATAACTCGCCAGGCATAGGGGCTTTGGAGTCTGATCCAAGCAGGAGCTGAGCTGAGCTGAAGGAGGTCTCCCCTTTATCTAGTGTTCTGTAAAGGGAGAGAGTGGAACCATCTTCCTGTTCCTCTCCTCCCTGCTCCAAAGCCAGGCAAAATCTCAGAACCTTTAAATTCTTTGTGCTCTCAAGCAACTTTCTGCCTGATTTGGTCTAGAGAGCTGGTTGTGCGTCTGCATAACTATGATTTTTGAGCTTGGCCAGACCGCGCTGACTGCAGGACAGTCATTTGATTCATTCTAAATTGGCCTTTTCTCTCACTCCCTTCATTAACCATTCTGACCATGCACAGCTCCCCTCGCCCTCTCCTCCACCAGGCCCCCACTGCCATCATGCCTGTGCTCTTGGGGTGGCATCACCCTTCCTCTTCTACTGAGGAAAAGATGCACAAAATTCTCTAACTTCTCTATTCTTTTTTGTTTTCATCTTATCATGGATTTTTTTACTTATTTCTGATTTTTCCCCCATCCTAGTTTGGAATATTTGAATTCTTGTTCTAGGCTAGTGGTAATCCTAAAGTTTTAACACAGAGAGGTCATTTATCAGAGTCTAAAGCTTGTCAACATCTTTTCCTTGTTTATGTGTTACCTTAGTAAGACACTGGTGCATGAGAGTAGCACACTGGGCTTCTCCCCACACCTCCAAGTTCAGTGATTCTCAAGAAACTGTGATCTGATGCCTCAGTGGGTGAAGTGGGTGGAGGGGCTGGGATTGTAAACTGGAGTTTGTATGGTCCAGTGCTTCTTTCCTCCCCCAAATGGCCATTTTTACCGAAAAAAGACTCAGCCACCTGCCATGACCTCTGATTTCTACTGGTTCTTTTCCTTTGATGGTTAAATGTATTTGTTCCCTAGAACAGATGTAACAAAGCACCACAGACTGGGCGGCCTAAACCAACAGGAATTTATTCTCTCCCAGTTCTGGAGACTAGAATTCGTTTGGGGGCCCTAAGGGAGAATCTACTCCAGGCTCTTCTCCTATCTCCTGGTGGTTTGCTGGCAAGCTTAAGGGTTCCTTGGCTTGTAGAAGCACCTCCTCCATCGCCAACTTCTTATGGGTTTTCCTATGTGCACACATCTGTGTCCTAATTTCCCCCTTATAAAGACAGCTGTCTTGGATTGGGGCCACCCTCATAACATTAGTTAATTAATTGCATCAGCAACAGACTTATCTCCAAATAAGGACATTCTGAGTTCCTGGGAATTGGACTCTGACATGATTTTGGCAGAATGGGACACAGAATTCAACCCCTTATATTAACTAATACTTCCTTATATATTTGTGAAAAAAAGATCACAGTGTATCTGTAACACATACTTTTGCACCTAAGGGCTTAACCTCAATGGTACTATGGTACAAATAAAGCATTATACTTAATTTTTCCCCCAGATTTATTGAGAAAGTATTGACATATAACAGTGTTCATGTTTAAGGTGTACCATGTCATGATTTGATATACTTATAAGGTTATACCACAATGAGGATAGTTACACATCGGTCACCTCATATTGTTACCTCTTTTTTTTTGTGGTGAGAACTTAAAAAAAATTTTTTGAGGTAACATTAGTTTACAAAGCTGTATATATTTTAGAAGCATAGCTTGAAACCGTATGAAATTATTTACCACACTCTACCTTCTGGGGCTGCTCCAGAAGAGATTTTGAATATCAACAATGACTTAACAGCAAGAGTGAGCTACATAGTGAGTAGGTTGTTTGCTTAAATTCTTTTTTTTAATTGTTATTTATCTCTTTTACATTGTGTATTCCCCTTGGGTAACCCACCACCGATTCACATGTGACCCATCACCATAGTCACCAAGCTGAGCTTAAATCTTTTCTGCTCTGGCTGCATCCTTTTGAAATTGTTCCTGAAACCTTTTCATCTAGATTGTGGATACAGATGATAATCCTCATTAATTTACTGTTGTTTATCTTTACACCCTTCCCCCCTTCTAAATTCTTAGTTGCTCTTGTTGGGTGTTGCTACACCCTTACCAGATCTAGGGCAAAGTTGTAGAGGTGATCAAGTATCTCTGATGATACTTTCCTGCCCCTGTTTCTTTCCTTCATTTTTTTTAACCTACCAGTGTCCTCTGCTTGTCTCAAGAAAGGACCTGCAACCACCCACTGGCACCTTGTTGTGAGTGGGAAGCTGATGGTGTGTCGGGTTCAGAGCCAGGCTCACCTACTCTTTTCTTGGATCACCAATCTTTGATACAGATGTTAATAATTCTCATTCTGTACTCCAGGATGCTAAGTACTGGGGCAATGACAGAGACAGCAGAAGGGAACGAGATGCCCCCGGAGTCACACAGATCTGGATTTTGAGTTCTGGCTCTATTACTCACTGTCTTTGAGTGAGTTCTTTGGTCTCTTTGAGGCACTGAGTCTAAGTCTGTAGAATGGGAATGATCATAGCAACTATCACAGTTGTAGACCAAAAAATGTTTAAAAAACAATGATAAATGTTTTTTGGTTTACCAACTATGATAGTTGCTCCTGGAGTAGAGCTGGGATTCAAACCCAGGTCTTCCTGGCTTCACAGGCAATGCCCGCCCTACTTGAGCACCGTCCAGCAGGGCACACCACCAGCAGGCCACAGTTACAGTGATCAGGAATTGAATTCATTCAACTCACAGGCACTGAGGCCCGTGAGTTTCAGTCTCAAAACGGAGGCAGATTCAGAGATCTGAAATGAAGAAGAAAGCAATTCCGATTCTGTGGCTTCACAAGAAAATACCAAAAAGGAACAAATTTACTTTCTTTTTCAGCTTTACTATAGTAGAATGGACAAGTAAGATTGCAATATACCAAAAATGGATAATGTGGTTTGATAAACATACATTGTGAGAAGATTCCCCTCCCCGTTTCAAATTAACACATCCCTAGCCTCATAAATACACACACACACACACACACACACACACACACATGCACGCATGCACACATACACGTCTTAAGTGTTCAGAGAGCCAGAACACTTAAGTTCTCCTCTCTTAGCGAAATGCAATTACACTAGACACGTGTTATCAGTCATGGGCGCTGAGCTGTGAGCCAGACCCTCAGATCTTAATCGTTTTGTAACTATAAGTTTCTTCCCTTTTACTAGCCTCTCCCTACTTCCCCTTTCTCACAACCACTTTCTACTGTTTCTGAGTTTGGCTTAGTGTGTGTGTGATTCTGCACATTGGTGATACCACACAGTATTTGTGTGTCTCCGTCCGGCTGATTTCACTGAGCATGTTGCCCTCCAGATTCACCATGGTGTCGCAAAGGGCAGGATTGGGGAGGGAGTTGGCTTCTGATGCACAGAAAGGCCTCTTTGAAATCCTCTGACTCTTGGACTTTCTCAGGGACCCTTCTCCCCAGGCTCCTCTCTCCTCTGTCAGTCCCTGAAACCACCTTTCTGCATCCTGTCCCTTCTGCACCTAAACCATATTAAATAGTGATGTTCTTTTCCTTGACTTCCTATCCACTGGTTAATTACCTGAATTGTTCAACCCTGAAGTGGGCCATGAGGTCATACTAGTAAACAAGACCGTCTTTAAGTGCCCCTGCCCCCTCTCCTGGAACTAAATACATTTTCAAACCTTAGTGCTAATCATAGTGTCAGAGACTGGTCCCTGGGTAAGGAATTTCAAGCATCAGTGGAAAGAAGGGAGGGAATGGGGGGAACTTTCATTTCTGCACAAAGTTGGCGATGTTGACCTTCCTGCCCAGAGTTGAAGACCCCAGGTCAGGCCCTCAGCACCTCTTGGGAACCCCACTTTCAAAGTTCCCCTTCACAGCAGCGCCTGTCACCTGCTCTTGCCTATACAGTCACCAGCCTTGGGCACCATTGTCTCGCTCTGTAGCTCTGTCCCATATAGGCCAGCCATTCCTGTAGCGGGGTTCAGGGTGACCTTATGGAGCTGAGGGTGTAGGAGAGCTACCTTTGCCAGGGGGCTCCGAGAAGGCATCCCCACTTCTTGCAGTACAAACCGCCAAAGGGCAAATGGAATCTGGAAAGACAGACCTACTGCCTTTGTGTTGCATTCAGCCCTGAATCCTGGAAAGAACCAGCCTTGACTGAGGCTGCTGGGTGCCACAGCAACCTGAACAGCGTGCGTGGTGAACGGCCACAGGCGATGTGGGACAGGCCTCTGTCAGGGCGGATTGCACTGTCAGCTCTGCCCTTCACTCCTGATCCCCCCTCAGTAATCGGAACAGCAAGGATGCTCATGTCAGCACTTGCCTGGAATTTCAGCTCTTTGATTTATCAAGGGAGAAAATGCTTAACAAGTCTATATGGGTCTTATAGTCCTAAGAGGTCTATGTGGAAGCTTCCTCTGCTGAGATGGCACTACCTCAGGCAACATGCTCAATGGGTCAAGACTTTCAACATGCATACCTGGTGCCCCACCTGTGCGGGCAGGCCAGTAATCAAGATGGGCATGGTTCTTGTCTTCATGGAGCAACAGAGCTAGTGGGACAGGCAGGCATGGAACAAAAAATTCCAGCAGTGATGTACACACTAAGTGGAAGAATAGGTGGTGGCTGCGGTGGGGGTGGGGGATATAGGGAAACCCTAACTAGTGTGAGAAAGTCTGGGAAGAGCCCCCTAAAGAAGTCATGTTTAAGTTGAGATAGAATTAGTCAGACCCAGGGGGGCGTCTTGTGAGTAGAAGGAGCAGCACTGTGGAAGCAGTGAGTCACCTTTGATGTCCGTTCAGGCTGGATGAGAACAGTGGCCATCTCTTCTCTGAGTTTGGCAGCTTCTCTGTCCCTTTGATTGGATCGCCAGTATCTGTAACACTCCGGTTTTGTAGCTTCCCTGGAATTATATTCCACTCAGAAGTAGGTAGTCATGATCCCACATGGAGTAGAGATTCCCCAGGCCACCTGGTGGCCCACTGAATGCAGGGCAGCTGGTGAATGCAGAAAAGGAGCATGGTAGGTGTTTCTGAGTGTTGGGGGACATTCAGTATGTGTCCCCCAAATGAGGACATTTTCAGCGGCCTGAGAATCAGAAGGGCACCCTTCTAGCTTACTCATGAAACACACTCATCTTCTCACTGGCTGTGTCTCGGTGTGACCTGCTTGGCTCTGGCAAGTTACCTGGATTCTACAGTATTCTAAGGACCTACTGTGCCCTTGAGTAGATGTGGAGCCATAGATTATCTTTAAAACAAACAAACAAACAAAAAGACTTTTGTTTATTTTGATGATACCAGACATATTCTGGTTATTGCCTAATCTTGAAAAGGGAGACTATGATTCATTGTAGATTTTGTTTTCAGTGAGTGCGTAAACACAATTGCATGTGAAAGCAAAGGCTTTGGAGTCTGGGGGATGTGGGGTGGAACCCTAACTTGCGCCAGCTGTAGGATGTCAGGCAGGCTACTGAGCCTCTCTGAACCTTGGCTTTGAAAAACAAAGTGGGGCGGTGGTGGTTATAGCACCTATCTACAAGGTCGCTGTGATGAGGAAGCAGAACTGAAAACTCCCAATCCCATGCTCGTAGTTACCAGTTGTTTTAGGGGTCTGTCTCCTTAGCTGAACATGGGGCTCTCGCTCAGTAGGAGCCCACAAATATGAGTTTCATTTCATTTCTTCTATTAACCTTCATGCCAACAATGCCCAGTCTTTCTTTTAAACACTGCTCAAGAATCCCCTCATGAGGACTAACTGTGCCTGATTCCAGTCACAGGAGTAACCCCCCCCCCAGGTTCTTACCAGCAACTATAATTTGTTGCACCCACACTTGCCATTAGGAGCTCTGTGAACACCACCCCCAGCCCTGCAGAAACACACCTCAGCCTTGGATCTTAAAATGAGTGAACATTTTTGTAGAACGGGCTACTAGCAGTGTGCTCATTCTTGTGCGTCTTGAGCGTCACTGTATTTAATTACTATTTTGAGAGTATATTTGATAATTACATATAATGTAATAACTAAAAAACATGCCTAATATTCTAGGTGGATCTGAAGGTAATTACTAATGAGAAGAAGGCAGACTATGACAAAGCTGTATTTTTAAAAAATCACTCTTATTTCATAAGTCTTATGTTTAAAAAGTTGGAATGTTACAAAAAAAAAAGTTGGAATGTTACAGATAAGATCGCAATAACTGCCCTTTGATCTTGTTCCCCTGCCTTTTCCCCCCCATGGAGAAAATATTATCAATTTGTTGGGGGTCTCTCTCTCTCTCTCACATGCATACATGTGTTTGTGTCCCTGTGTATAAGATATAATAATAACATAGTATGTTAAGAGTTTTTTGTACGTAAAAGTCATCATATATATATATATATATATTTATGCTCTATCTGATTTTTTCTATTTACTACTGTACATTAGATTTCTATCTATATAAATCTACTTTCTACTTTAAATTTGTTGATGGAACCTGCAGTATAGCTGGAACAGCTTATTTGGTGTTTACCCTATTGATGACTGGCTGTTCATTCCGTTTTCACTCCTACGGAGGAGTAAAAGCATCCTTCAGGGGCCTTTTTGGACAGTGGTCAGAGGTTTTCTAGAACAGAACTGAGGCCTGAAGTGCTGAGTCATAATGGTGTGCACATTTTAACTTGAATAGGTTCTGCTAATTGTCCTCCAAAATAGATAGTTCTATTTGTACTCCCACCAGCAGCATAGGAGAAAAAACCCATTAATCCACACCCTTTAAATGTCTAATGTTATCATACTTATTAACTTTTGCCATTCTTTTTTTTTTTAAGATTTATTTATACATACAAGAACTTGGGTGTGGGCCAGAGGTGTGGGGTGGTGAGAGGATTCACCAGAGACAGAGTGGGGAGCAAAACAGGCGGATTGACTGAAATACACTGCTGAAGGGAGCAGCAGGCGAGGCAGGAGAGGTCTGCTATGCCATGTGGGAAGCTCCCTGGCCGGGGATCGAACTTGTGCTGCAGTGGCTGAGGATAGCTTCAAAGTGCTGCGACTTAACCCCTTGCACCACCCACTTTTGCGATTCTGATGGGTAATAATATCTTGTTATTCATATTTTACATAGCTCCACTTTTCTCTAATCCTTAAAAACACTGCTATGTTTCTGGCTAAATGACAGGGTAAAGCATTCAGTAGCTAAGTGTTTTATGCTCCCTAACACCACTGCAGTGCAGGCTCTGCGAACGTCAGAGGATTGCTTAATTGCTTTCGATGATTTTAAACATTCAGTAATTAAAACAATTCCTTTGACCTAAATCTCCTCATTCTGATTGACCCAAATATACTTTTCCATATCTAATAAAGTCTATTGCCTAATGTCCAATGTCCACCTAAGCCAGCAAATAAGTGTCAGCTACAGTGGACATGGAGAGAGCCTGCCAATTAAGCTGGTTGTACTAACCCCGGAAAATGCCAAGGAGTAAAAAAACAACCAGGAAACCAGCTGGCACTTCCTAAAAGGACTAACCACCCCAAAAGTGATTGGATTAAGGAGAAAAAGAAAACAAAAACAAATGGAAAATTGTGCTAGAAGACTCTTTCTCGAAGGAAAAATTGCACAGCCTGAGTGAAAGTGTGTGAAGGGCAGTCAGTGATGAAGCCTGGCGTGGGGCAGGCACGGTATAAGGGTGTCCTCTCCAGGCTGTTTTGAAATCCCTGACTGATTAGATCTGCCAACTTTGTGGAAAGAAGCCAGTCTGAAGCAGGATGCCGTGCCTGGACATGTAAGGAAATGGATAAGAAGAAGAGATCCCGGTAACCTTGCTCCAAACAGAAATGGCAAGGGTGGGCAGGCCTTGGCCTAGCAGTGCACCAGCCCCTGGAGGGCCTCCTCCTGCCAACCAGCTTCTGGGACTCTCTTTGTGGGTCTGTGCCCCAGGAGAGTGTTCCTAGGCGAGAGCACTGCTTGTGGGGTGCCTGGGACTGCTCATGTAAACAGTTCCTGGAGAGGTGATTTCAGTCTGAGTTAGAAAGTGGGATCCAGACTGGGTCATATGGGAGAAAAAGGGGGAGTTAGACACATGTTGGAAAAAAATGTGTTGTCTTCTATGTTCTCTACCTGCCTCGACTGCTAGAGAAGTGTGTTAACACCTATTCAAACTCTTACTTCTCTTCTCATCTCCAGTGAGTGTTCACTCTTTGCCACCATCTCCCTGTAATCTCTGTAGCACAAAGCTGGGGAGTTAGACAGAGACTGGAGGAGGCCAGAAGACAAGGAAGTTTGAGGGGCGGGGAGGAGGACTTAGCTGAGAGACTGAAGCCCTGCTGGACTGTAATTAAGTCTCAGGTATAATCCCATTGCCCAGTATAGTGCTGGGCATTTGATGGTACTGAATAAATATATTTCAAATAATTGGCTATTTGAAAGACAAATGATAAAAGAACAAAGAGTGATCTATGATAAGAAAGAATCAGATGAAGGAAGAATGAAGCTGAGTAGAAATGTTGTTAAATAAGGGGGGAAATGGAATAGTATTATGGCATTATCTCATCATCCCCTAAAACGTATGTTTGTGTGTATGCATTGAAAAAACTGTGGGAGGGGGTAGCATAGTAAATAAAATGCTAACAGTTATCCCTGGTTGGTAGAATTATGGATAATTTTCATGCTTTTTTTCTTACCACAATTGTCAAGTTTTCTACATGAAACATCTATTTCTCATGCAGGAAAATATAAACATTTATTTATAAAAGAAAAAACAAGGTGTTATGGGCTGAACTCTGTAACCCATTCCCCCCGCCCCTAAATTCTGGAGTTGAAGTCTTAATTAACTCCCAGTACTTCAGAATGTAACTGTATTTGGAGATAGGTCTTTTAAAGAGTTAATTAAGGTATAATGATGGCTGGTCCTTATTTTATGGGTGTCCATATAAGAGGAGACAATTGAGGTACAGATACACAGAGGGAAGACCCCGTGAACACGGGAACAGACTCCATTGACAGGGCAAGGAGACCTCAGAAGACACTTCCCTGTGAGGCCTGGATCTTGGACTTCTAGCCTCCAGGACTATGGGAAAACAAAATTCTGGTGTTTAAATCACCCAGTCAGTGGTACTTTGTTGTGGAAGCCCTAGCAAACTAGTATACAAGGTAAACATATTGAAAGTTTAAGAGAATTTTTCACGGAGAGACAGAGGAAAGGGAAATGTGGCAGAAAAGTGTTTTGGGTAATTTGGGAAGAGGGCTCTGGAAAAGTACATTATTATGATTATAGCAATGGTACTACTTAGAAACAATAAGATAGGAAACAGTTTTGCAGGGAGAGAGAGCTGAATTTTTATTACCGGGTTGGGACAGCCCCACAGCCATTAAAACAGAGCTCTGACAAGCACCGCGCTGGAGAGTCTGCTCTGTGGTGATCTGAGAGCAGAGGTGGACGCTTTAAGGAAGAGAGGTACCCCCGAGAGGATCAGAGGGAGAGAGAAGTGTCAGTGGGCTCTCAGAGAAGACTGATAGATTATAAGGGTATCAATAAGGTGAAGAAAAATGAGGTTTTGATTTTTCCTTTTGGTGCTTCCCACTTCATTAGCTTGTTAACTCCTGTGTCTCTCTTTGCCGAAAGAATTCAGGCCTGATTTCATCAAGAATAGACAGGACTCTGTGTTTCTGCCTGTGGTCCTGTCAGTCCCAGGTGTTGCTCAGAGCAAGCATCTTTTTTGCAAGCTATTGGGTACCATAGGGAAGCCATTTCTACCACTGACCCTCAAGGCCACGGGCAGATGTGACAGGCTGGAGATTGATCTCAGGAACAGTGGCCTTCCAGTGCCCTCTTAGGCAGGACCCACAGGCTCTGGGGACTATTAAGCCAGTACTGTAGATATTGCTTTTCAAATCCAAACGTACTTCTTTATTTCCTTTAGTCAATATAAATTTCCATAATCTGTTGCTCACCCATTTTTTAAATTACAGCTTTATTGAACTATCATTCACATACCATACAAGTGACCCATTTACAGTGTAAAAATGAGTTTTAGTATATTCTTAGAGTTGTAGTATATTCTCAGGATCTCAGATCATCCTCACAATTTTAGAACATTTTTATCACCTAATAAAAAAAGATTCTTCTCTTCACAGTCAATCCACATTTACCAATAACCCCAGTCCTGGGCAACCGCTAATTTACTTTTCTGTCTATAGATTTGCCTGTTTCTGGACATTTCATATAAATAGAATCATATAACATGTGACTTCTGTAACTGACTTCTTCCTCTTAAGAAAGAAGTTCTCTTAGAAAGAAAAACTCGTTTTCTAGGTTTATCAATGTTTAGCATGTATATTTACTTCATTTTGTTTACTGCCAAATAATATTACATTGTGTGTGTATGTGTGTGTTTGTGTGTATATATATATAGTATGTGTGTGTGTGTGTATATATATACATACACACACACATATATATACACACATATGTGTATATATACATATATATGTGTGTGTGGGTATATGTGTATATGGGTATACACACACATATATGTGTATATGGGTATATACACACATATATGTGTATGTGTGTGTGTATATATATACACACACACACACATACACACACACACTATATTTTGATTTATCCACTCACCAATTGATGGATATTTGGAAGTATCCCTACTTTTTGGCTATTATGAATAATGCTAATGTGAACATTCAGATACAAGTCTTCGTATGAACATAGGGTTTCATTTGGGATATATACCTAGGGGTGAGATTTCTGAGTCAGGTGATACTCTCTATGTATAATCCTTAGAGAAGTTGACCGATTGATTTCTAAAGTGACTGTACTACTTTACACCCGCACGAGTAGGATCTGAGCATTCCATACTCTCCACATCTTTACCAGCACTGTTACCTATCTTTTTTATTATAGCCATCCCAGTGGGTGTGAAGTGGTATCTTGTGGTTTTACTTTTAATTTCTCTGATAACTAATGATGTTGAGCATCTTTTCATGTACTTATTGTTCATTTACATATCTTCTTTGAGAAATGTCTGTTCAGATCCTTTGCTCATGTTTTCATTGGGCTGTCTTTCTATTATTAAATTGCAAGAGTTCTTTGAGAGTAAGAGTCTCTTATCAGATAGATGCTTTGCAAAATTTTTGCCCATCCTGTGAATTGTCTTTTCACTTTCTTCATAGCATCCTTGGAAGCCCAAAAGTTTTTGCTTTTGATGATGTCCGATTTATCTACTTATGTTACTGCCAATTCTTTTGTTGTTATTTTGAAAAAAATCATTGCCTAGCCAAAGGTCATGAAGATTTACATCTGTTTTCTTTTAGATATTTTATTGCTTTTAGCTCTAACACTTAATTCTTTGATCGATTTTGAGTTAATTCTTTTCTCTAGCATGAGGTAGGGATACAGATTCATTTCTTTGCATGTAGATATTCTGTGTTCTTGCACACTTGTTGAAAAAAACAGTTCAACAAGTTGAGTTCTCTTGGGACCCTTGTCCAAAATCAATCAACTATAACTGTAAGGGCTGCTCACCATTTTAAAAGAATATTTTTATATCAGTCATATAAAAGTCACATATCAGCTTCTCACACACAAGATGTGCCCATAAATTGCTTATTAGATTGAAGAAATGACATACACCTTGGCCCATTCTTGTTCACTTGGAAAAATGAGGAGACACTCAAGCCCTTGAAATAAAGAAACAAAACAAAGGAACAGATAAAAATAAACCAGAACAGGGCCTCCCTGGTGGCTCAAAGGGTTAAGGCACAGCATTATGAAGCTATGCAGAGCCACTGCAGCATGATTCTATACCTGGCCAGGGAGATTCCCACACGGCACAGCAGACCTCTCCTGTCTCACCGGCTCCTCCCCTCAGCAGTGTATTTCAGTCGATCTGCCTGTGCTGCTCCCCACTCTGTCTCTGGTGACTCCTCTCACACCCCCACACCTCTGGTCCACACCCCAACTTGTATGCATAAATAAATAAGTTCGTAAAAAAAAGTAAACCAGAACAAACCATAGAGATCTGACTACAGAATTGAGACTACAAGAGGGGAACTGTGTGTGGGGGGTACCAAGGGCGGAGGGGGCCCAATGGACTATGGTGAAGGATTATGGGTGTTTGGTGGGGGGTGTGATGTGGTAGCACACATCTGAAGAGGTGTGAGCCTCTATCCCTAAATCATATGCAGTGTGGTAACCTAATATGATGTCAATAAAAATAAAGCCATTTACAAAAATGAGAAGACAAATGCTCAGTAAGTGGCCGAGTAATTGCAGTTTATGTGATTATACCTTGGTTAGACAAAATCTTCATTAGTCATGTGTTTGTGGTGTGAGCCCAGTCAGTGCTTGATGAGCCAGAGTTTCATCTAATGTGACTTTAAGAAGTTCTTTCCAGACGGGGTACTAGCGTCTTGTGCTTTGATTGTCAGTCATTGAGAGGAATGACTTGCAGGTATTTCCAATGACTTTTGACAGACACCATGAGTGCCTTCACCAAAGTCAAGTGCTGAGGTTAAAGAGGAACTGCCCTTTCGCCTTCCAGCTACCATTTTTAACTTCTATGGTCTGCTCTGCTCCCAGATCCTTTCCCAAAATAGCAAGAAACTTTGGCAAGAAGTCGTTGGTTGCAATTTACCAGCAAACTTTGGACACAGCTAGTTCCCATCTTTTGAAAAAGTCAGTGATTTGACTTATCTTCTGGATGGAATGAAAATTTTGCAAAAGTTATCTCCCCAAAAAGACACATCCTAGGGGCACACAAATATCCTTCAATTTACTACTACAAAATTCACTGTGAAGGAAAAAGAGGCAGGTATTTTGCATGCAACCCTCAAAATCATTTTGAGTGTTGATCTCTATAGCAGGAGTTTTAAAGTGCAGTCTTTAGGTTCCTTGCCTCAGAATCACTGGAAGCTGGAAGAGGTGGAAGGCACTGGATAAAATGCATGTTCCAGGGCCCCTATTCAGTCAGAGGGCTTCAATGTAGGGATCTGCATTTTAACAGATGCCTCATGCAGGTCTCCTGTACCCTAAAATTTGAGAACTGCCAACCTGAGAGCTTTTCCTTGACGGAAATGTGAATACTTGGAAAGAGCACAGCCTTGGGAACATCAGGACCTGGGTTAAATTTCAGTCTCTTCTGTAAAATAAGGGTAACTTTCACCTCCTAGGCATAGAAGAGAGGCATTGAGTGCAGGTGAAGCTCCAAGTCTAGAACAATGCAGCCTTTACAACAATGCCCCCCTAGTCTTGGGCAATTAGTGCTCATTAGGGTTGCCAGATAAAATTTAAGACACTCAAACTTCCATTTCAGAAAACAGCACTTTTTTTTTTAGCATAAGCATGATAGCAGTGCTGAGGGCAGTTTCTAGCATCCAGAGGGAGGTGAGACAAGCTCTGTAGAGAGATTTGGGCTTTGCTCCTTGACAGTAGTCCTAGTGTCTCAACCTTCAGAGCCCTCCCAGAAAGTCTTTAAGCTCCCCAAGCCATCTTAATAAATCCCTTTTACTTTAATTCACTGAAGTCAATTTCTTTCCGTTTCCATTAAGAATCCAGACAATACATCTGCAAATCCCTACTCAACAGTTCACCATCTGTCCTCAATGCTACCTGCTCCTCTGACCTCTTCCTGAAGTCATCAGAAGCTTTTGGACTTTTCTTGGTTTTGTACCCTATTCTGGCAGTAAGGTGTGTAGAGGACGTGGCAACCTGACAAGAGGGAGGTAGGGGAGTAAAGACCTGCCCTCAAGGTGCTGTAGCTGCTGCTCCCTCCCCTCCATAGCTGGTGACTAGCCAGTGGGCAAGGGAGTCTGCTCACTTGGTGATGCAGGTCATGCCCTGGGACAGAGCAGGATGCAGAGCTGAGGAGAGTGAGTGTGGAGGGGCAGGAGGAATGTATCCAGCATGCAGGGTATACAGTACTCTGGAAGCAGAACCTGAGACTGGGATTTTG
>PVIJ01014031.1:0-42612 GCA_004024925.1 Scalopus aquaticus | reverse complement strand
CGCTAGGACTTCAAGTGTTATATTGAAAAGCAATGGTGAGAGTGGACATCCTTGTCTTGTTCCTGATTTTAGGGGAAAGGCTTTCAGCTTCTCACCATTGAGGATAATATTGGCTGTGGGTTTGTCGTATATGGCTTTTATTATGTTAAGGAATGTTCCTTCTATTCCAAGTTTTTCAAGGGCCTTTATCATAAATGGACGTTGCACTTTGTCGAATGCTTTCTCAGTGTCTGTTGATATGATCATATGGTTTTTATTTTTCTTTTTGTTGATGTGATAGATTACATTAATTGATTTTCGGATGTTGAACCATCCTGTGTCCCTGGCATGAATCCCACTTGGTCGTGGTGTATTATCTTTTGGATGCATTGTTGGATCCTGTTGGCCAAGATTTTGTTGAATATTTTTGCATCAGTATTCATTAGGGAGATTGGTCTGTAGTTTTCTTTTTTTGTATTGTCTTTCTCTGGTTTTGGTATTAGAGTAATATTTGCTTCATAGAATGTGTTTGGTAGTACTCCTTCCTTTTCAATTTTTTGAAAGAGTTTGTGTAATACAGGGATTAGTTCATTTTTGAACGTTTGCTAGAATTCGTTTATGAAACCATCTGGTCCTGGTCTTCTGCCCATTTTTTGACTGAGTTATTGGCTTTGTTTTTGTTGAGTTGTGTGAGTTCCTTGTAAATTTTTGTTATCAGTCCTTTATTGGATGTATTGTGTGCAAAGATCTTTTCCCAGTTGGTAGGGTGTCTGTTTTGGTTAATGTCTCTTTTGCTGTACAGAAGCTGTTTATTTTGAAAGCTGTATGGTGATTCCTCAAACTGCTAAACATGGAGCTTCCATACGACCCAGCAATACCACTTTTGGGAATCCACCCAAAGAACACAAAAACGCTAATCCAAAAGGATACATGCACCCATATGTTCATTGTGACACTGTTCACAATAACAAAGGTATGGAAGCAACCCAGATGTCCAAAAATAGATGACTGGATCAAGAAGATGTGGTACATATACACAATGGAATACTATTGAGCATTCAAAGAAGATAAACATTTGCAATTTGCAGCAACATGGATGGAATTAGAGGGGATCATACTCAGTAAAACAAGCCAGAAAGAAAGAGAAAAATATTGAATGATTTCACTTATAACAGGACTATAGGGAAACCAAATAGGATAGAGACATTTGGGGGGGTGGGGGGAAGGGGAGGATAAGGGCACAAAATGGAGTAGAAAAGGACACAAGGGACCACGGAGATGGATCTTGGGTGAATTGGTGGCGGGTTACCCAAGGGGAAAACAAAATGTAAAAGATATAAATAACAATAAAAATATATATTAAAAAAATAGGAGCAACTTGAGCACAAGCACTTAACCCATATATTCTCTCATTTTTAGTAAGGAATCTAATAGCTATCGATGTTTGAGAACATGCAAATGAGATATTTTATATTCAGGATGATCTGTAGCATTGGTAGATTCTCAATAATAGGTATTAATTTATTTTCACAAGTTTACTGTCTCCCATGTTATTTAGTTACTAAGTTCTTGAACATCTTATTTAAAATTAAGATTGTACCCTCCCACTGAGGTTTTGAAAATTGTTAAGTAAGTCAGAAGTTAATTGACTGGTCAAGATTTTGTAACTTCCTCAGCTTTCCTGATTCTGAAGTGAGTTCTAATCTCTTTCATCTGTCTTTACATGGAAGCCACTTTGTCCCTTAGGTGATTTTCATTGTATCTTTTTATCCATAATACCATCATAGAAGTAATTGTGCAAGTGAATCATATAAGTCATACCCTGATTTCTAGGTTTATTTTTATTGTTTTTTAATGTAGTTTTTTTTTCGCTGTCATATATAGAGTTACCATATGATCCAGCAACTCTACTGCTAAGTATTTACTAAAGAAAATGAAAATATACATCCACATAAAACATATACAAGCATTTGTGACAATTTTATTCATAACTGCCAAAAATTGGAAATAACCCAAATATTCACCAATTGATTAATGGACAAATAAAACATGGAATATCCTTATTCTGGAATTTTATTCAACCATAAAGAGAAAGGAAATACTGATATGAGCTACAAAAATGGGTGAAATTTGAAAACATATTGCTAAGTGGAAGCAGCCTATACCAAAAGACATTTTGTGTAGTTCCACTTATGTGAAATGTCCAGAACAGACAAATCTGTGAAGACTGGAAGTAGATTAGTAATGTCCTAGAAGAGAATGTGCTTAGAAGAGAAATAGCCGGTGAAATAGCTATTAGGTAAGGGCTTTCTTTGTGAAGTGATACTTTATAGTCTGTGTCTGATAATCCAGTGTCTGGAATCCTTGTGGATATCTCTATTGAATGTTGTTTTGCTGAAAGGGGCCTTTTCTCCTCCTGCATCTGTCTATCTTGCCTTGTGTGGGGGGACTTTGTACATAAAAATCTAATTTTAGAAATAATTTGAGGCCTAGATGGATGTTACCTTTCTTCACAGAAGAATTTGGATTGCTTTTTTCAGGCACCTGGGCATGCCAGCTATCAGACATCATCTTAATCCAATTACAGACTAGAACTTTTCTGGGTTACCCAGAGGCTGAGCTGCAGGCAGTGCAAGGGCTGATTTACTTCCACTTCACCTGAATTACTAGTGTGTAACCCACAGCCTGCCAAGACACATGGAGCCTGAATAATACTGATCCTGTCTTTATTTTAAAATTTGATATTTTGTTCACTCTGAGTTTTTCACAAATTTTATTTTTTTAAATTAATAATTCTACCTTAAAATATTATTTATCTAGATTACTACATATTTTGGTCCCTGTACATTTTTTGCCCAAGGTGAGCACTTCACTTACCTCATCCTTCTTTCAGATTAGGGAGTTTTACATTCTGGGAAGTTTGAGGAGACACAGTTGTGCCTCCCCAAACTTCCTATAAAATTCCATAAAGATTTTGGGAGCATTCCCTCCTTTATCATGTTACTTAAAATTAACTATCTAAAGATTCCCATATAGTTAGGAACTGAGTGGATTAAAGATAAACATTTATCTTTGCTTTCCCCCTGAAAGTACTGAAACTGTCCTGAAATTATTGTAACAGGTAAAACTCGCAAGGACTAAGAGAAGGAAAGAAAGAACAGTAAGTAAGAGCTGTCCACAAGTTTTTGGCAGATAAGACAACTGATGGAGGTGTGATGGCTCTTTTAGAGAACAGAGTTTAGGAAGTAGAAACCTGAAGTTTAGTGCCTACAGATACAGATAATGAGAAGTGAGCCAATTCACCCCCAAAGAATCCCATGGGAAGTGTGTTATTAACAGTCAGTAGGGAAAGGTAGCAATGATGTGAATTCATTGTAATGCTCTAGTATATGCCTTTACATTATTACCTGAAGGATATTTGAACTCTCCTTTGTAGTGCCAGTCTGGAGAGGTGGGACCTAATACAACTAATAGGTGAGATCTAATACAACTGGACAATGTGCTAAATTAATATGATGATGATGATCTCCAAAACTGAGGATCAAGCTAAAAGCAACCTTGCTAGGGTCATAGGCTATGAAATTTGGGGGGACTGGATGAGCTGTAAACAATTATAAATCAATGTTGCTTCCTATTTCTCAGACTACTTAGGAACTCAGCACCTAGCAGGCCTATTTGGCTTTTAGAAAAATCAGTTTCCTTGTTAGATTTCCCTCAGTCATGAGTAGAATATTATCTATAAGTAGGAACAAGACTTATGTTTGGGATCCTTAGAGTTCCCCTTAGCAAGGCCATGTAAGTGTTCCAGTGTGTGTGTGTTGCGGGGGCGGGGGGTGATTAACACAAAATTTATACACAGAGTCGCATCCTACTGATGTAAACTGATACAGTAGGGAAAGAAAAATATACAAAAAGGAGGGATGCCCGCATGATAGATTTTTTTTCTTGGAGGCTTAAGTCTGATAGCATTTCTCAGTCTCTGTGAGAAGCCCTGGCAATGGTCTCTTCAAACTCCCCAATCCAAGTGTCAAAATGCTGGTTTGTTCAGGGTTATTACTGTGTTCATAAATTCAAGTTAATAATTTTTCCAGCATGGTTGATGTACATCATGATTCAGACTCAGCTTTAGACATTCCCCTTATTGATTTTAATTTCATGATTTCTCAGCCATTTTCACATCCTAACTTAGGGATACTATTAGTTTCAATGCATAAAATATCCATTGAAAGTCTATATTTTATTGAGATTCTGAACAGCAACAAGGCTACTTAGAACTGCAGAGTACAAATTATTCCATTATGGCCATATGCATCTTATGAAATAAAATAAGAAGGCTTGCTGCCTGCACTCACGCCAACCGGAATCTGGCAAAAGCTCATAGCCACTGCTCAATGGTGACCTCTGAGCTTTTGAACCAGAAAAGCACCAAATGCTACTCTTCAGTATAGTCCTTTTGAAAGAAAATTACAGACATGTTATTGAGCATGTATGAAATAAGTAACCCAGTATCTGAAGGATGTAAGATTATATTAAGACCTAAAATATCCAGCATGTTAATGTGATGTCTGAAAAGCATTTCAAGAAGAATAATGTTCAAAGAAGTTCCATCCTTAAATGAATATTTGGGAGTATGCCACTGAGAGTTTCTGTGGGAGGAACTCAATGTACTCACAAGCAAATAGCTTGTTTTCCCCTGGGGCTTTCTACAGCGCCTCCTGAGGAAGATTTGCCTGCTGTTATGTGAACCCCTGCTGATGCTTAAACACATAATAAAATTGCCCTGTTTGCCAACAGGAAAGGCAGGATTTAACTTCTTTTGGAGAACTATTCCCAGGAGAAAAGGTCTTCATATAGCTGGTAAGTGGATTACATTGTCTCTTTACCTATTATTTGGAGAATTTAAAAATTGGCAGGATTGGCTTCATATTCTAGGTTTAGCTTCACAATGGTTAAATCCAATGCTGCTAGTACTGTCAGAGAACTGTAACAACAGCAACAAATTTGGCTCTTCTAGTTAGAGTTCATCAGATCAGACTATGACTCACTTCATTGCTTATACAGTGAAACAGGCAAAGAAACATCACATTCGATAGGCTTATACTATTTGTCACTCTCAAAGTAATGGGTTAAATAATTGAAGAGACAATTATAACATCTGCTCTAATAAGTGAGTGAGTAGTACTAAGTGATTAAAAGGCTGGCACACAAAATTACAGCATTGTGCTTTGTTACTTAAGTGAGTGGGGTTAAAGGTAGATTGCCAATATATCTAATGGCTAACTAATGACTCTCAAACAAACAATGATGATCATTTTGTCCTAAAAACACCTTGCTATGGATCAGGGGCATAAACTCTGCTATGATTCCTACAGGTCTGAAATTGGCCTGAGCTTATTTTATGTTAGTAAGAAATGTGCCCGTATGACAATGACCTCTGGTTAAGGCCTAAAGTCCACTGATTATTAGTAGTAGAAAACATGATTACTGTTTTTTAAGCATGAATAGAGAAGTTTCGGGGCAAGCTTATTGGTATTATTTATTGAAAACAGTTAAGTGAGTGAGTTGTACCTAGCCAGACTCCAAAGGATTTTGTCACTGAAGGTGGTATTTAGCAAGTATATACCCACTTGAGAAACACTGGTCAAGATTTCTTATCAGGTTCCTTTGTTCTTAAAAATTCCATGTTCATTCTGGTAGTCCCTGATTCAGGAGACAGTATATCTAGATGGCCCTTATAGACAGATAACACTGGTCAACAGGGAGATCATTACTGACTTTAAAAGGCCCTAATCTGTAGTATCTTGGTGTGCTGAACATGAATATAACCCTGAAAATTTTTTATTAGCTCTCGTTTTGAAGATATTTCATATAAATCATTTTCCGTTTCACTGTGTAAATTGATCAGTAGGGCTGCAACAACATCCTCAATCAGCCTAGAATGATGTGATATTGCATCGCACTGCATAATACCATCATGCACACATCATCCAGAGTTGATGGCATCATTTTCAGATGCAATGCAATACTACTGCCAGGCGGCTGCTGAAGTAAGCTGACATCAGTAGTACACTATAGAAAGCCCTGTCGGAAAGGTTGAGCATTGAAAAGATTTCAGACTTTGTACGAGACTGTTTAAGCTACTGTTCCATAGAACTGTTATTATTTTATCCATTAAGGCACAATACAGAACAGTAATGCCTCCAAAGTGTGTTCATAGCATGGACAATTTCTGCTCTATTTGTGGGGAAGTGACATTTGCCAACCAGAAGAAAAGTATCACTTCTCAAGTGAAGAAGGCTTATCATCTTGACTTCGGATGCAAGGTTGGTGACCAAGACAAGCCTTGGGCCCCGCATATATGCTGTACTACATGTACAAAACAGCTTTCACAGTGGTGAAATGGCAAAAGACCATCAATGCCATTTGCAGTCCCCATGGTGTGGAAAGAGCCAAGCAACCACATAAAAGACTGTTACTTCTGCTTGGCTCCTCCTCTTTCCGGCGGAATAACGAAGCAAAAGAAGTCGAGAATAGTCTACCCAAACATTCCGTCTACACTGAAACCAGTTCCACATGGTGAGGGACTTCCTATTCCAGAACCTCCAGCAGAATATTCTCTTGATTCATCTGATGAGGACAAGGGTGAGCCGACCTGTTCTTCTCCTGTTTCATCAGCATGCAGTGATCCAGATGTTCATTGTGGTGCATCATCAACCCCACACAGACTAACACAGGAAGAACTCAATGACCTGGTTCGTGATTTGGACTTATCCAAGAAAAAGGCAGAATTGCTAGGATCAAGACTCCAACTAGAAGAAGATGTCACAATTACTTTATATCGAAAGCGCCAACAGCAGTAGGAGCCTTTCTTCAGGAAGGAAAGTACTCTGGTATTCTCTTTCAATATTGAGGGCCTCATGAATGCCTTAGAAATCACTCATGACCTACAAAAATGGAGACTATTTCTAGACTCTTTGAAACTGAGTCTTAAGGCTGTGCTTTTGCACAATGGAAACTGTCTTCCATCTATTCTATTCCTGAACAGCTGTGTAAGAGACAAGCGAAGAAATCTAAGTAGTCTATGACTTGATTTTTTACAGATATTAACTGTAGGCCTATTTCTATTGGCATGCATTTCGTGATGTAAACATCAATTTATTGCAGATTACAAAAAAAGCTAGAGCCAAAATTAGAATTAGACTGTCAAAATTAGAATTTGACTGTCATATTCATGTTGAGCACAAATTGATAGGAAATGACTAATTTTATTTCAGTAACATGATTTTTGTAAAAATTTGTTGACCAGTGTAATAAATGGAGCTGAATCTTGGCCGCCCTGGCTCCCTTGCTGTGGTGCCTAGCCTTACTTTAATGCTATTGCTATAGTGTCCTTTTCCTGCCCCAAACCATAGATTTATAACCATTGTCATTTTGAGTTCTACCAGTCTTCTTTACCAATCAAGCCTCATTTAACTATTTCTGTTAGTGCACTAAGTGAGGACAATCTGGTTTTTTTGTTTTTTTTTTTAAATAATTATATTTTGTAGAAAATCCTGTGCATCCAAAACTTGATTGACAAAATCTGAGGTATTTTCCTGGACTGTTGACTGTTGGGTGGTATACTGACATAGTTACAAGTTACTATACTCTTCCGATCTATGAACTTTATTTTTTTAATTTATTTTTTGAGGTAACATTGGTTTACATCACTGTATATGATTCAGAGGAATAGGCTTACACCTACTCAGATGTACATCACCACATCCAATCCACCCTTTGAGCTTTATTTTTAAAACGTTATTATTACTGAAAGGAACACCTTGCTTTTTACTAGGAACTAGACATCTTCCCTATAATGTCAATATTAAACTTTTTAGATAAAATTCTTTTTTTGCTGGCATTGGTTTTTTTCCTAATATGCATAGCGGTTTCCTCCAGACAGTTCCTAGGGACTGGTGTTCCATAGGAAGAGTTTTAATTTGAAGTTGTTGATGTGATCTGGAAACCTGACATCTGTAGCAGCAGATCTGCCTGCCACAGATCAAAGAAGCTACCACTGGACTTCAGTGAGCGGTAGAGGACAGTTAGAAAAGGAAACCTGATGGCAACTGCATTGTAGATGAGGCTGCTTGTGTCTTCTTTACAACCTTGACAACAGTGCATTCCTGCAGCAGTGTCATAGTGACTAAAAAGAGACTTTAAGTCATTCCAGTGAGCTCTCTTTGTTGAAGTAATTGTCTTATTTAATAACAATGCAAAAGACGAGTGAAAGGGACAAGGTGGCTATAGAAGAAGTGTCCAGCATGGTTTGGCCAACTGAGTCAAACTGTGATACTGTGTTGAACCCACGATGGCTTTACACATTCAGATGTCACAGACACTTAGAGCTCAGGATAAGGCCTAGAAGGTCTGGCCATACATAGCTCCTGGGAGTTATTAGTGAACATGTGGGAGGGGAGGACCTGCACAGACAAGATCACCCCAGATTTTGGGGCAGAGAAAAGGCCCAAGGACAGGGTCTATGAACATTCAACTTTAAGGGTAGGAAAAAGACAATCCAGTGAAGGACTTGAAAATTAGTAAGAAGGGATCACAGAAAACCAAAAGAGGAGAGAATGTCAAAGGAATGGTAAGACCCAAATATCCACTGGAAATGACACTCAGATCAGGGATATCAACAGTACATTAGGGATAAAGTGAAAAATGGACAGCAGGAGACTGGGGAGTAAAGTAAAAGGTAAAAATGTTGAGATAGATGTATTCTTCATAGAAGTTGAGCTCTAAAGGAGAATGAAGTTCTGTTTCAAACATGGTTTTGAGCATGACTATTTGCTGGGGGAGGGAGGAAACTACAGGTTCATACACACAGAGACTGGAGTTATAAGAAAGGTGACAATTGATATAGCAAGTACCTCAGAGAGAAAGATCAGAATCAAAGCACAGTTGTGTAGATTAGATCTGATCAGAAGGCTCACCTGTTTGTACAGTAGCGAGGGAAGAGTCTCTTTGTAGAGGGTTGAGAAGTAAAGTTAAGAGATGAGATGAAGCCTGGATTTTCTCTTTAGAAGCTTAGCTAAAGGCAAGGAGAGAAAGGACTTGAACCAAAAAATGCAAATGCAGACAAATGTATAGGGGATTGGAGCCAAAAAGCTGAGAACAGACACATGGTGGCCTCTATTTTCTCTGTGAAAAATGAAACAATATGACCATATAAGAGAACAGATTGAAGGTTTGGAATTGCCACTTAGGAGAATGTAGAGGAGTGTATAATAGAATTGTAAGCTGTTATTTGCCTGGGGATATATAACCTAAGTGTGTGCACCAACCCACACAACTATATAGATTCCTTAAGCAGGATTCAGTCCACGTGTAGAACTGATAGGTGTTTCTGTGGTGGACGAAAAAGGACACCACGATACAAAGGAGTGAAAAATGTTGCTAGGAAATGATTGAAAGCAATGACTTATTTCAGTGTGCATCTCCCTCCACTCACCCATCCCCTGTATTTTTCATGAGTTAAAAGCATTTTGCCTCTCAGAAACAGAGACTCTTTCATTTCTGGGGCCTGGAATTAATCTCCTATTCAGAAGATATTCTTGAATGAGTGAATCAATTAAAGTTTAACCGTTACACATTTCTGAATATAAGTACTAAATTTAAGCTTTTATCTACAAGGGATGAATATATTGGTTATTTCAGAGCATTAAAATTCTGTCTGAAGAGCTATATTCCTATAATTTACTTGTACTTAAAATAATTCAACTGATGCCAAACTCTGATAAAATCCATTCTGTAACACAAAAGTTTATTAGAATAAAAATACATGTATCCAACATTAAGATTATTTCTCACTGCATGTAGGTTGTATCTCCATTAGTTTATTTTAATGCTTTTAAAGTCTGCATTTTTAATAATCTGACTATGTGTAAAGAAATCTTAGATTACCAATGATGCATTATATCTATCAGATAATGAACATCAAAATTTAGGAGTGGGAAGTAATGGTTCTATCTACTTCACTAGATATTTCTGTGAATTTTTTGGGAAAAGAAGTGAGATTAAAGTATATCAATTGAACTAGGGTAAACTGCATGAAAAAGTTTTTAGTGGCGAATATCACTAAATGTTCCGGTGAGACTATTAAAACATTCAAGCAAAATTTACCCTAATGTTTGCATAGTCCAGGTTATTTTTATAAAACAAAAAAATTAAAAATTACCAAAATTCTTTATTAGAAAAAGAGACAATTAGCTTGTTCTAATCAAGATCTGTATACGTTCTAAGTCTTTTTCTCATTCAGAAAAAAGAAGTGACATAACATTCACAAATCCAGTAAACAGGGGAAAAGAAATGAAGATTAGGACCAACATTTCAAGCTGCCTTTTGGAAAGAAAATTAAAAACAGAGGTAGATGGTTAAATATTAGCGGCCAGGTTATACAAATGACTAATTTCTGTCTTGGTAAATATATTCACCAAATTTTACAGCTGAAGCCATATAGCAAATAAATTTAGGAGTACAGAGTAAGACCTAGCACAAGTTATTTTTCTTATATCAAAGAAAAGTAATAAAAATAAACCAGGCTTAAGACCCCTGTTAAGGATATGATTGTTTAAAGCGCTACAGTTCATGCATGTTTTAAAGCGAGAGAATAAACCTGTCCCTAAGCTTCCTAGGTTTATCTGAGGCCAAGCCACAAGCCCCAACAGGCCTGGTCAATCAAAGTAGGACTGCAGAGTGCCTCGGCGCCGGACATCACAGGTCCAGCAGTGGAAGCCTCCTCCCAGGGAATTGGCATTGCGAATGTTAACCTTAATGGTACTGATACCTGCATTGAAAGAGAGACATGGTCAGTTAGATGAACTCACAAGAAGATTCTCTTACGGAAAGTCAGTCTAAAGATGGGTAGGAATCCTGAAGTTCTAATCCTTAAGTCTAACCCAACCCAGGGAAGTCTTTAGTTTTATTTTCACATATTACATTTTATATAATCCAAAGTCTATTTTGTGCTACTGACTAGTAATAAACCAATGGGTTAGATGAGCAGATATTTCCGTGAAGTGTTCAAAAATGATCAAAATCTAAAATTTCAAGGCCTTTTTGAATTTTGCTTTAACTACTTTGTCATACTGTTTTTAATTTCACCATTGTCAATGTAGTAGAAAAGTATATTTAGCCAAACTAAAAAGTTGACTTTATCTACTCATGTATAAGCAGAGTTTATCTATCAGGATTTACTTTACTAGACCACCCTAATGAAACAATGGAACATAACTTGTATTTTAATGTCTGGGTTGTGTGGTCATACAGGTACCAAAACTACTCAGACCATTAATTTAATCATGCAAATTTAATCAGTACAAACCAATTAATTTGTATTGATGTGACAGTTACATGCACAGTCCATTTAACCAATGGTATTAGGAAGAGTCTGCTGTTTGGCAGTGGGGTTTTAGAAAGAAAATCTATTCTCCTCCCTAAAGGAACTCATTATTTTGAGGGGAAAGATAATGATCCATGGGTTTGGTCAAGGAGTGGAGGCAGCAAGAGCCATTGGGAAAGCCTTCCTGAGAAGGTGAGAATAAGCAGGGCTACGAAGAGTAGGAGTGGGGTTTGGACACAGGTAAGGGGTGGGCTTGGGATAAAGTGGAATTTTAGACATGAGCATATGCTTCCTGATAGAAAGACACATCTATCTTAATCAGATAGTTAGAGTCTCATTAATCCTGAACTGGGAAGAATTCGTTGTTTGATACGTTGCCTGTGTCTAAAAAGACTCTATTAAAAATAAAATTATAAATCAGATATTTGGTAATGATATTTGAAGTTGAGAAACAGTAAACAATAAAATATTAACAGTCAAAGAACATCAACACAAGCAATTGGATTAGTATTTAACAAAAGCCAAAAAAAAAATGTAGGGTGGGGTCAAATCATCAGACTGGGCTCATTTTAAAGCTGACAGGCCAATCCTTTTAAACTTATTCTACACTAAGGAGGGACGTGTCAAAGGGCAAATAATTTCTTCTGGGTAAGACACTCAGAAAATAAGACATAAATCAAAGCATGATTAAACTTGAAAAGTGTAATTCCTGCCTTTATTTGATACTTAGCATGTGTCAAGTGTGCTAAAAGTGATAAATATAACTACTCTGACTATAATAGTCATGTGAAAATTCTTTCTTTCAATACTTCCCTCAGTATTAGAGTAACTGTTCTAAATTTTTAATGTCAGGATAAGCAAACACCTACCCAAGTGAAAAACAGTTCTGTTTATGCCTTTATAAGTCCTTTAAAATATGTAATGACAATTAAGTTACCTTTAAAAGATCCTCAGCAATTTTATTTGGGGAAGGGTTAAATAACCTCTATGCTCATCTGCAAAAGGGTAGTTCGCACATGGGCACCAGGAGGTTAGGTATGTCATAGAAGATTGATAAACTTATTACTAAAGGGGTGTCTATGAAGACTGGATGCATCTCCAACCTTTTGAGATTAGGACAGTTGAAAACAAAAATACTACCCATTATAAAATATCAATAATACCTTGGTGTCTCTGAAAGGAATAGAAATTGAATTAGATAAATCATCCATGAGAACTAGCATGAAAGGAATAGAAATTGAATTAGGTAAATCATCCATGAGAACTAGCATATTATTTCTTCAGTTCTCCTCATTTCATGTAAACAGCATGTTTCAGTTATTGTACATACCCAGCTTTTCAAACATTTTTTGAATTGGGACTTCATTGGCATCCACCATAACACGCTTTTCATCTAGCATTAAGACATTCATAGAAAGCCATTTGGAGGACATCCAGAGTGGGTGATCTAAAAAGAACAACCACCATTCAATCACTTCTGCTATCAATTTTGTTTAAAGCAAGGATTTGAAAGTGCAGACATCCCTAGACTGAACTGACATCTCAGTTCTTTCAGTGGTTCACTTTCCCTGTGGAACTTTATTTTAATCTTAAGATGACTTATCTAGATATGTATCAATCTATACTCATTACGCTATTGGATTTCACCTTATTTCCTTTTTAAAAAGTCACTTCTTGCTATGGGATGTCATTTTATACTGATTTTCCCAATCTTCTCACTTTCATTTTCTATAGAAGGAGAGGTTGCAAACACAAGTTTAGCCTTATTCTAGCATAGTCCTAAGCACCAGATTACTCCTGACTGGGGACACATTATATGTAAATTACTAGTTTTGGGGCTGCTGTCTTTAGGTGAAAGGTTATCAGTGACTGAAAAATCATTTCTGTGAGTATATAAAAGAAAACATACCATCTGGGATGACTGGTATTGGAGGAATAACAACGGTCCATCCTGCTTTCTTGAAAAGATCGATCTGCATGACCAAAACAAAGCAAAATGAATAGTTCAAAGAGGGTTAAACTGCAAGTATTATAGTTATCATTCTTGGTATCTCATACCCCTTATGAGTAATAATTCTTTTTGAGAAGCAGTCTTCTGAACTGCTAAAATTAAAAAAAAATTCAAAATAGTTAATGATTTAGTTTGAATTCTAATTAAAAAATATATAAATACCCAAGATCAACTAATTAAAGTTAAAAGGAAACAGAAATGTTAAAGCTTTTAAAAATAAGCTTTTCGTGGGTTTCAAAGATTTTAAAACACCAAAGGTAATTTTCTTTGAGACACTCTCATTAGAGAAAATGAAAATATTTCCTAACTATTTAATTATAAGAAAATAAAAAATAACTATGTTAAACTCATAGTCCATTTACTTCACTACCCATCATTTTGCATCCATAACTATAGTGTAATGGCAAATGTTATACCCCAAAGAACAGTAATTGTCCTTACTGACTGATTAGAATTCAGCTGTCTCTATATTCACACACCCACTTAGTATATCAATAAATTGTATAAATAACATGAGTTAGTCATCTTGGTCACTGGGTCTAACTATATGGGACAGAAATGAATGGTGCCAAGGCAGAAAAGAGATTTTTAAAAAAGTATACCAGAGCCTAGGAAATAACACAAAATACTCACTGCCCAATTGGATGTAGGGGCAGTGGGCAGAAATAGGGGGTTGCAGGTGATGGAGACAGACAGGCTGTAGTGCAGAAGCTCTGCTCCTTCCTGCAGGAAAGGGCTGGCCAAAGGAGGCCTGGGCCAGTGGAGAAGGAAGGAGACATCCACTGCCTAGTGGCATTGCCCTACACATGCAGGGTTCATCATATTTGCAATTTAGCTGATGTGGAACATCTGCTACAAGTGATAAGATAATACCACTTTGATAAAAACAGGCACATATACAAACTTGAGGCTTTAATAGTGGCAAGCAGTCAAAGGCAAAGTCTGAAGACACCTTACTAATTCTCATGGCTACAATGTATATTTGCAAATGTTGGACATCTTGTAAATAAGCAATCCAATGTTTGATTATAATAATTCTGGGCACTGCTGAATTTGTCATTTTGAACTATTTAGAACCAATAGGAACCATGGAAGTACTTAAAATATAAGTTTTAGCGGCAATTATTTCAGTTGCTTTAAGAAAATCCTAAGGACTCTCTTACCTGATGACATGGTCGATCAGGGTTGGAAAGCACAAGACCAGGTCCAATGATGTTGAAGGTGGCATCAATGTGCATTGGGTTGGGATCTTTGAAGGAGATGATATGCACTCTGTAGTCTGGGGCAAGATGTCTACGCATCCATTCAATGCCCAGGTAGTTTGTAACCTGCAAGGAAAAGGAAGACACAGATCTATAAAGATTTGGTTCTATTTTAGAAAAGTAAAAATATTCAGGGTGAAAGTATTTTAATTGGGATATAAAAACATAAAGTAACAGAATGTAACATTTCAAAAGCAGCCTTTATCAAACCTGGCTTCTCTGTGCAAAAATATCTCTTCCAGCTCGAATAAAGTCAGCAGCATCAAAGCATGGCTCGAACTCAGTTGTAACAAATTTTCCCTGAGCAGCCAATTTGTGTCTATCTTCTACAGAATGGATGGGGTAATCCTAATTGTAAAAAGAATGAACACACACAATGCCTGGGTTGTGAGGAAATTCTACAGGAGATTCATTACTAAGAGAATTAGTTCAACATCATCATTTCTCAAAATACTACTACCCTTATTTTAGACTAAGTCACTCAGAGGAAAGAGTAGACTCATGTTAACTAAACCAACAATAAAAAAATATTTTTAATACTAGGCACGATGGCAATTTCTTGATACATTTCTGTGTCCCTCAGTGAATAGCTGTGTGCCTTCAGGCAAGTTTTTCTCCCTGTAATAAAATGATACTGCTGCCTCATAGGGTTGTTGTGAGGAATAAATAAGACTGAGGCTATAAATAAAGCACTTAGCTCAACACCTGGCACAAGGTGGTGCCAAATAAATGTTAGTTCTTATTATTAGTACTTATTATTATCATCACAATAGTACTCTTATTTTATTATAAAACAATCATTTTTTTTAAAAGTAGGTAATGTTCTCAGCTTCTGAGTATGTAACAAATACAAGGTATCAGAGACTATCTCGAACTTTATTTAGAAAGTTACTAGTAAGCTCACTTATTAAAAACTTACCTGGTCATAAAGCTCATCAGCCATTGTGGGCTTAGGAGCTGTTGTCCACTTGGCTCCACGGTGGAAATAGTCTTTGATAATGGATCGATATGCGCGATACTCAAAGAAACGAGCGCGCCACGCCATGGGAGCCTCGATAATCTCATTCCCCACAACTATCAGGATGTCTCGAGGCATCGCCCCATATAAACCTGTCAGACCCAAAAATTGGCACAGCAACTTCAGTGAAAGCCTTGGAAATATCATCAATATATGATTACCATTTTTTGGTTAAAAAATAGAGAAAAACTCTGTGTGTGTATATGTATAATTATATGGAAATGGAAAAATATGGAATGATACCTAGTAGGGAGTAAACATTAATTCTGTGTAGGGATAATTTAGAAAAAAGAAAAAAAAATGAAGCAAAATGGTTTTGTTCAAAAGAAATCTTGAACCATCAGGTTTTCATCTTTAGTAAGCTCCTTGAAACACAAAAACAGTTCTTCAGAGAGTGTCAGTATCATATGATACAAATGAGGTCAGGGATCACTTTTAGAACAATAAATTAAAACCTAAACTCAGGCATAAAATCAATCTTGTAGTGATGTTGATTAATAATAAAATGGGAAAGTTTCTGTTTCCCTCTTAACTTCTGTTCTTGAGGAAAATCAAATGAAATCCACTGTTCTAATATAAGGAAATGTCCATGAGGTTTAGAAAAAGTGCTTCTTTCAAGGAGACTGCAAATGAACAATGTTTACACCTTAATCATGTAAAAAAGAACCAAACTGTTCCTAAATAATCTTTAAATTTCTGAAGGACTATTAAAGAAAATAGAGCTGAGAAATCATCCACGTTCTCTCCTTACACATTAAAAAAAAATTAATAACTAAGACACTAGCAGTTTAGGTATCTGAAATTGCTTACCCGTAGACTCAAAATCAGGAGTTTTATACTTCAATGACCAGTCAATGGGGTCAGGTCTCCTCACTGTCACTCCTTCCATTTTTAAAATATTGCACATTTCTTCAATTTCAGCAACAGCCTTTTTCAGGTGATCTTTGGGAAAATAATGGCCTCCATGCTTTTGGTAAAATGGCCAATACTTTTCATATGTGTTGGCCTAGAAGCAGAAGAAATATAAATGAAGTAGTTACAGGAAAAAAATACAACACATGATAGGTCCATAGGCAGTGAACAGTGATTTGTACAACACAGAGGAAGTGAGGCTATGAGCACGTCTTATTCCTAGCACTGAGCAGAGTTGATGGTGCAAGTTGGCCTTCGTGCCTCCCACCATTCTCTGTCAATGTGTCTCATAACCACACCTTTCCCTCCCCAATTCAGACTAGCTCTCATACTGCTTCAAGTCGTTTTGTCATAGAAGAAAGTGATCAGGTCAATGAATACACAATTTTTTAGTAGCCAGAGAAATGTCTAACATTTAGAAAGTATCTACAGATTATATGCATTTTAAAAGACAACTGAATGGAAAATAGTTGAATGTTCATCAATTTGCTAAAAATGACTGTTAACGACAACTAACTTAATTGAAAGGGTGAAAATGTAGAATTCTTCATTCAAATTGTTTTGCATATGCCTAAGTTCTCAGTCATTTTAAAGAAATACACTGGGAAATGTACATGATGCATATGGATGTATTCGTATGCATATATGAATCAAGATAGATGAAGCAGAATTCTAAGCAGAAGATTCAAATGTTAAAACAAAAATAAACCCTTGGACCTCATCAAAAGATTGGCAAAGCAATGTATGTTTATGTATTTTAAGTTGAAAGAACATTTAAAGCAGACATTTAAAAAAATATTTCATTATATCATGGATTAACTGGCCAACTACCAGTTCTGATCAATCAGATAAGAAGACTTTCATTCCAAATCAATTTCAGATAGTAAGTGAAAGAAGAAAGGAGAGAAACTCAGAAGGAGAAAACTAGCTGCCTAGTTCTTTAATGTCAAAGACAATTTGACATTTTAATGTCTTTTCCAGATTTTCTGTCTTTACATTTTTACCTCACTCTCATAAATATCAAACAGAAAAGCAGGTCTCTCATCAATTCGGTAGCTAACTCGAACTGAGCCTGCTCGATAAAGGATAAGAATCTGAAAAACAGGTCTTTAGCAAACACAAAGGATGCCAGTGAAGCTCTACATCAGGTTTACAAGCTAACGTATATAAGCCAATCTGGCCCCCAGCCTATTTTTGTAAATAAAGTTTTATGGGAACAATTGTCTTTGCAATCATATTTGCAATCGTTTATGTTTGCTTTTGCACTACAATGGCAAAGTTGAGACCTATGGTATGCAAAGTCTGAAATATCTGGCCCTATACAGAAAAAGTTTGCTGACTCCCTATCCATACTATTAGGTGTTTTATTTTGGAAGATCTACAGGCAAACAATGGGCTCAATTTTTGGTTAGCAGTATTACACATTTGTATACTTTTTAAGATCATTCTATTTGTTTAAAAAACAAAGCCAAATAGATGCATTCCACTGTTTTCTACTCTTAGGAAGTCCTGCAGCAGCAATCAGAAAGAGGAAAATAACAACTCTTTATATTCCTCTCAGACACTTCCTGGCACTACTCATCCATTCACCACTTTCTTCTTCTCATGCCAGGCACATCCCTTACAATCCACTAAGGGACAAGAAGGCTTTGAAAATTTAACACTGGGTTACAAGCAGATGCATAGTCATGTCTGATCTTGCCGGATGCATTCCAAAGTATCCTGTGTATTTGTGCAGAGTGAAGCTTGCTGACAATATAAAGTAAACTTTCCTGGGAGCAAAAAGTTGTTTAAACAAGTGTGAACTTCTCTATAGAGTTCATATTCTGCTGAGGTTGGACAAAGTCCAAATGATCAGGGCACATTACACTTTCCAAGCGATAACTGGAAATTATTTACACTTCCTTTATAACCCTGATAAATGAGTTAGCAATCATTTACTGAGTGTCTGCAACTGTATTAAACGTTTAGTATATGCTATTTTTAATAATCTATTACAGAGTTGTAGATGCATTCTTAGAAACTTTATAGTCTTTCAAAGTCTAAAATCCTTCAGAAAGAGCCGCCAAAGGAATTTTAAATAGTGTTTTTAGAAGACTCGGAAATCTCAACAGAAACTTCTTATTTATCCAGCTGCAAACTTATATTGTATTAACCTTGACTGACTGTATTTTTACAAGAGGTCCTTTATCAAGGGCATTATTTTAAAAAAAGACAAAAGCAAAACAAAAAGTACATATCTGATGAAAGTATTCACTATATTTTGCAGAATAAAAAGTCATATAGCTTTTAAAAATTGTGCTTCCTGACAACTATGTTACTCATTCCCATAAAATTCCGCTAGCACTTATATCTTCTAACATGTCTTATGCTCACTCTAATTTCCTATAATTTATTAAGTTATCTTTCATTGTTCTGAAACTGATTAATACTTCTGTACCACTTTTCTCCATTAGAAACTAAGGCCTTGCCTTCTAGGGACCATGCATGTCTTAGATATACTTTCCTCTCCTTCAGTGCCTAGTTTAGTATGTGGCATAATGCAGAAATAATCAGACCAATTAATGAAATCAATATTGTAATGCTAATAATATCTACAACTATTAGACTCCCCCAATATAATTTTATGATGTAATTGGCAAACTGGATCCACACAACTATGAGTTGTGGTTTTGTCCTTTAAAATAATTGACATGTAACCTTTTACCTTCACATTTTATCTTGTGAGGTAGATAGCAAACCTCCTAATATCTTCATTTTACTAAAGCCCAGGAATTTGTGGAATCTTACATAAGGTCAAACATCTGATTAGGTGAAACTAGCTATCAAGCTTTTATCAAATACCTAATTCAATCCTGGTCTCCTGACTTCAGCCTGCCATACATTATACTAGCTCATGAAATAACAAAGTCTAAAGTCATAAATCAAGTGACAACTCAAAATAATGTCTTGAGAATTCTGATTTTATAAGATCACATGGTATAAAAGTCAGTGTTTTTAATGACAAGTGGAAGGATAAATGATTGCCTGAACTTGAAATTTAATTTTGCCCAGTTAAAATGGTTAGGGGATGAGGTGTCTTTTCAAAATAGACTTTAAAAGATCATGTCTTCTCGAAAACATGTGGATGGTAAATAATCTGCCATCAAATTTCAAATGTATGAAACAAAGGCAGTTGCAGAACAACTAGAAGTTGTTACTTTACCTTTGCCCCCTCTTAAACACTTCATGGTCTGCTTACGTATTCACGTGTTCATCTAGTCTCCGGTTTTTCATGCCACGGTGGATTTATTTGGAACTATTAGGAGCTATGTCTTTGATCGTACTCAGTCTAGAAGCTTTAATCTCTATGCATTTAAAATTTCATTAAAATATATCCAGCAGTTCAGGAGCTGTGTGTGTTTTATTGAATGTTTATACCATTCATGCGGTGGCACAGAAAATAGCCGGCACACAAAGTGTTAAATGTCTAACTCAAGAATCTTTTTTTTTTTTTTTTGAGACTTCCTAACTCTCCAGCACTTGGTTATTGCTTTTCCTTAGCTTTCCTGACACTTCAATTTAACTGTCTTGCCAATTGGTTGGCATGCATAAGATACTTAGTATCAGTCTTCTTTTCTATGAACATCTTTTATGCTAATACCTCTGAAGCCCTAATTCAGGGCAGACAACAGTTCTGATAATGACGACAATGATTATAACAGAACTTATTTCTTCAATCCACATTATAAATAAAAATATAAATACTCAGGAAGAATTTAAATACCTTGAAGAATATATTTGTAACCTATTACAAATGGAGCTTAGGCTGTGTCAATATGTGGAAGGCACACCTTTAGGTATGGGACCATATGGAGTATACACAGAATACTAGCCCACAGGAGCCCTGGCCATAAGAATATTATACATAAAGAACATTAAGAGTTTCAAAAAGGGTGACATTACTTGTTGTGACAGAAATTCTTAAGGCCACTGGAGCGCAGTGGTAGTAAGAGGAGTAGGTTTAAACTGCAGACAAGAGGGGTGCGGGAAGAGAACTAGGTGAGAGCACAGGCATGAGGCTTGTTTGGGGAACAGGTAACAGTCTAATTTGGTTGCTTATATGATTATCTTAAAAAGTCTGCTAAGCACCCGTGAAATAACAGAGGTGAGTGGGACCCAAACATTTGCTAAGAATGAACATTTGCTAACTTGCCATACTAACATGTATTTTTAAGATGAGCAATGACTAAAATGGGAAGTCCTAGAAAGGCAGACATGAGTCAGATTGTGAAAGCTCTTGAATACCAAGAGAACCAAACAGTAGGAGACATAGTAGAATGGAGGCATATTAGAGCAGGCTGATAAGATCAAATTTCAGCTTTAAAAAAAAATCACTCTGTAAAAACTGGAAAGTGGTTTGGAAAGAAGAGTGTAAATGGAGGAGACCAATTAGGAGTTTTGTTGGGAATGTAAATTTGGACAAGCTGTTGCTGAAAATACAATATATGCTGAAAAATGAGTTAACTGCAATAATAGAGACAGTAGGTGAGATCCTGACCTAAGACAGCAGCAGAAGGATGAAGGCAAGCTTCATTTTAGCAAAAGATTTGTTCAGTCTTGGGGAATAGATGTGGATAATGCTACTGAAGGAAAAATAAAAGATAATTATTTGGTGTTTTAGCTTGAGTAAACAGGAATGCCAAAAACTGAAAGGAAGGAAGAAGGGTCCAATTTAGCAGAGTAGCTGGCAACTGATCACAAGATGCACCAAATTTGAGGTTCTGGGGCAATATCCAGTAAGAAGTTAAAAGCACTGATCTGGACATAGTTCACGACAGGAATATGGACTGTAGTGGAGGGAAGAGATGAAATTGTGAGAACAGCTAAGAGAAGAGGGCTAAAAGTGAAAATCTGTTCAACCCCAACGCAATGGACAGTGAAAGAAGATGTAAGGAATAGTGAAAGAACTAGTATCCCCAGAAAAGGTCTCTCATAATCCAAAGGAAAATGTTATCATTTGTGTAAATACTGTCAAATACTATAGCACTTTCAAGTAAGATAACCTAAAATCAAACACCAGATCTGGGAGATCCAGAGTAAACTAAACGGAAAACAATCATAGAGGTGAGTGGGAGCAGAAGCCAGAGTGCAGAAAGTGAAGCATGAATCCACTTCAGACCTGAGAAAACCCCTACTTTACCTTCACCTCCACCGTGAATGGTGGAACACAGGCATTTTCCGCTCTGCCCACTATCACTTCCTCTAAGGGGTCCCATTCGTTGTAAGAGGAGACAGGGCAGTCCTTGGGCAGAGGATCAGTGGCCTTGTCGTCAGCTGCACAGGAGTTCTGGGAGGAAGCCGCAGCTGCCTGGGTGCTCTGGAAAGTTCGCTGCACCCAGCCTGTGAGGGCTCTTCCAAGCTTCCAAGAACAAAGAAAAGATTATTGTGTAGAACTTACAGTACTTGGGGGGGAAGGGGGTGGAAGAAATAGAGGTGGGATGAAAACTTAGGGCAACAAAGTCAGACATTTGAAATTCTTTAGGAGAGGGTTAGTATATTCGGGCAGTGGGGTTACAGGTGAGTTTTACCTTGCTTATTTAGACATCATCCTTTTAGCTATTATGCTAATTAGCATGACTTTTTAAAACTCTTCAGAAGATTTGTCCCCAACACAGTACATCCCCATTTATATCTCAGAATCATGTTCCGTAGTCAAGCTTTAAACAACTTTTCTGCAGATGATGGATCATGCTCTTCCCTGAATATCAAGTTGCTCAGGCCTCCCTACCAAGTCCAACTCGGGGAGAGAGCCTCTCTTTAGTATGAAAGTTTACCAATATTAGGCCTTTTTTCCTTCCCAAATGAAAATGTTTAAGCTGTAAATGATCTTATTTTTCAGGATAGTCAGCTTCAATGTAAAAATTTCTCCACTGATACACACGTCACATTCTTTCCCATTTCAATTCTAAGCGTGAGGAAGTGCTCTCTCCTCTGTTTTCCAGATGGTCCACAGCACCTAGCCAAGATAAGGATTAACCCTGGCACAAATTTAAACAGAAGATCTCAGAACTTTGAAAACGTCCTTTGAAAATGCAGGGCCTAAAAAAATCTAGAGCAGGGAGAGTCTCTTATTCACTGGGCAAACCTAAACCCCCCCCCCAAATCTCTATCCTGCTCTGTCAAAAACTTAGGAAGGATGGAGGAGGGGAGCCAGGGTGAGAACCAGAGCAAGAGGGTGACAGCTGTGCTGGAACCAGTTGCCGAGAGGAGCCAAACTACTTTTCTATTCTTGTTCTAGGACCTAGGGAGGGTCTGCAGGCACATGCTTACATACCAAAGAGGAGAGGGTGGGGACCAGGCAGAAACAGTACAGACTGAACTCCCTCCAACTCTTCCCGCGACTCAGGACTCCATGTTATACTTAAAGTGGGCCTGCTCGCTCCCTTTCCGACCCGGAATCCCACTTTGCCTCCTCATCTGTCCATCAATGCTTTTGGGAAGCATTTTCCCAAAAGCTTCCTGACTCTACATCCATTCATGGCACTGAAACACAAGAACTCCACTAGGAATGGTCTCTCCTGGCCCACACCACCTCACCCTGGGCCGGAAATTCGGTGGAGCAAAGCAAGATCCAGCTTAGGAGGACGGCACCTCCAGCGCCGACCGCCAACGCCGCCCCAGACCCGCAGAGAGCAATGTGCCCATGGGGTGGGGCCCCAACGCATGCACTCCTTTCAGGGGACACTGCCAAGCTCCCGGCGGCCAGCAAATGCTCTTGAAGCCGAGCTTCCAAGGGGAAGCAGAAGGGTCTTTGTCCTGCAATTCTGGCGCAGGGAAGCGAGGGAACGCAGAGAAGAGTGCGCAGCAGCCGCACCAGGCGGGCTGACACGCACCCGAGACCCGATGTAGTGCACCGCCTCCGCGCCTCGGCTCCCGCCGCGCAGACACCGCACCCGCAGCATCGCTCTGCGCCCGGCCGGTCCACGAGCGGAACGTTTCGGCGCTCGGCCAAGCCCGTGCGAGCCTCCCGAGAGCGCGCCCGGAGCGCGGTGTGCGGGCGCGCGGCCCGCGCGGCCTTTTGTAGCCTTGCCCCGCCCCTGCCTCCCTCTACTCCCTCCTGCTCCTCCCCCCTCCCCCTTCACCCCTCCGCTCCTTTCCGGCGCCCCATTGGCTGCCGGGAACAGGTGGCGGGGCCAATTCAGAGGGCCACCCGGTATTAGGAACAGTCGGGGAAAGCAGGGTCAAGTCAGCTTTGCCCTTTTTTAGCTTGTCAGTCTTCTGATGCGCTCCGTTAAGCCGGTGGGGGTCTGCAGAAGAAGATCCACTAGTGTCCAGGGAAGGGGACAGGACCTGATTTGTAATCTTAATAGTGTATACACACGTTGTTTTAAATATAATTTATGGATTTAAGTATGCAAAGCATGAGTACAGTCACACGTCTAAATGCATGTATGTGCACCGACCCACTCCCCTCTCTCTAAAGTTTAGGTGGTTTCTTAGGGCAATGCCAGCACTGATAATACAGGGAACTAAGCGGAACTGAGGGCATCTGCTCCCCGCCGAGGTGCTGGGCTTTCCACCCAACAGCCTGTTAACTGTTAGGTGTTCTTTGGAATGCTTGCCCTTGCAAACGGTCTGGCCATGTGCCCCTGGCTTGAGAAACTCAAATCATGAAAATGGAGATAAATGTGGGGCGGAATTAAGGGAGGACTGCAGATAGATTCTTCCCTTCCATTTTATTTTTTTTTTTAGATTTTTTTTTTTATTTATACATACAAGCTGGGGTACAGGCCAGAGGCGTGGGGCGGCGAGAGGGTTCACCAGAGACAGAGCGGGTAGCAGAACAGGCAGATCAGAAATACACTGCCAAGGGGAGCAGCGGGCAAGGCAGGAGAGGTCTGCAGTGCCATGTGGGATTCTCCTTGGCCAGGCGTCAAACTCGTGTCGCTGCTGCCAACAGCTCCAAGGTGCAGCACCTAACCGCTGCGCCACCGGGGAGGCCCAATTTTAGGATCTTGAGGATCTCATAATTAATGGTTATAAAGTCATCATGTAACTGTCAATAGGTTCTTGGGAACTGCAACTTTAAGGGAAGGAAAGCAGGTCTTCAATGAACATAGGTTTCATTCAATGTCTGCTGGGGTTGTTTATTTCTCGTCAGTGTTGTAACAAATGATATTGAATGAGACAGGTTATTGCAGGACCTGCTATATACTCTTGTAGGATAATCTAGAGGCATAATTTAGGGTAGAGTAGAGGTAAAGGTCAAGGAATAGAAAACACATCAGAAATTTGGCAAACTATTCTGCCTATTGCTGTGGTGATATGTCCAGCTCTTCCTGGTCCCCACCAACAAAGTAGAGAGTTTTTGAGTCCTGAGATTAAAATAAAACAAAAAGCTAGTGAAGTCATTGGTGTCAACAAATGAAAAATGAAAAGAACCTATTGTAAGAATTCACTGTCATGGTTGATATCAGAATCTGCATAGGAAGTAATCATAATGTTTTCCTAGAACTTAGAGATACACATACTCTGTGAAACTGATAACACACACACACACACACACACACAATGGATGAGCTTAGCTATATGCAGAAGTCACCCATTCTAAGAGACAATTGTACCTTTAGTTTGTTGTACAGTATAGTTCTCAAGTCAAAAAAGAGATAGTTCAAACAAGGTGACTTGTTTGACTAGAATGTAATAAAAGGGAGGCAAGTTTTTTAAAGCAATATTTGGACCATGCTAATAAAATATAGCTGAAAGGATACACAAGACGCTTATGTGTTGTGGGGCCTCCAGGACAGGGGACCTGTGTGACTTGGGCACAGTGGAAAGAGGGAGATTTTTCGTTATATACCCTATTGCTCTTTGGGTCCTATGTGAATAAGTTCCTAGTAAAAAAGCAAATAAGTATTTTAAAACTGCATTTACAGTTGTGTGGTTGTCAAAATGGAGATTTTAAAAAGGAAGCTAGAGTGTACAGTCTACCAGGATATATGTATCCAGCTCTATCTAAGGATGGAATGAGAATATTCTGGTCCCTAGGAAGGTAAAACCTATCGAGGAAGAGTGATTTCATGAATTTTAATGAAATATTCTTCAAGACTATTCACCTCCTCCAGCTTCTGAAGTTACAAAGCAACCTTCTCATTCTTGGGAAGTTTGACATGGGCAAGGAGTTACCCTGAAGACTGAGCTTCAGCGATCTGGTGGCTAGGAAGGGAGCCCTTACTGTAAAGTATTAAATTAACATTATAAATTTCCCTCCAGAGTTTGGTGCATTTGTTGGTATTGCTCAGGCTTTGCTCTCGTAGTATATTCCTCTTCTTAATGTTCTTCTTTTCCTGCCTACCTATTTAATTCTGTGTAAACCCAGTTTCTGGACCTGAAATGCTGGGTGATTTGAGTTATCCTAACTCACAGCACTTTTCATACAGCTCTGGAATTGCCTGCTTATCTGTCTCATTAGGCTGTTGCCCACCAAAAGTCAGAGAGTATGTTTTACCGACCATTGTCTCCCTTGCACAACTTCTGACAACACACATCCTCAATCCATAGTTCTATGAAGGGAGTGCCATTCTGAAAGCTTAGCCTAGAATAACCTGACCTCCATCATTGATCTATCTTGCAACCTTTGATTTCAACTTCCTTTATGTTTCCTGAAATCCTCTCATATAACTTCACCTATCCCTACTATTCAGATGATCTCCAAGTATTTCTAGTACCATTTTCTCTCCTGTTCACTTTCTTTCTGGTCTACATTTCCAGCTACCTGCAGGTCAGAGTGTTAGCCTAGGAGCTTTGATGCCAACTTTCTGCTATATCTTGGGCAAATCACTTCCTCCACTAAGCCTGAGATTTCTCATCTGAAATAAAAACACAAATTACCAGATAACCCATAAGGCCCTTTGCAGCTCTAAAAATGCTAGGCTTCTACGTGGTATTTTGTTAGCACCTCCAATTCAACCTGCCTGTGGTGGCACTTGCACCAGTCCTTCTGATTCTTGTCATTTAGGATTGAAATTCACTAGCATCTTTGTCTCCTCCCCCTGATGCAGTCCTCTATATCCAATAAGTTGCAGAATCTTATGAAGGCAGACTGTGCACATTTCTCTTACAGATGCTTTTAGGATTTGTAGTAGCTGTCAATAATTGGATTATAACTAGCTATTATAACTGCCCAGTATTTCCCAATGAGGTAGAGTGTTTTATCACATGACAACTGCAAAACCTCTTTTTTCTCCAAACATTTAAAATAATTCAGCTTAAGTCAGCACTCAAACTGGTCTGACTTTAAGAAATTGAGGAAGAAACATCTAGAGTCTCCAAGGAATCTTATTTCTTCTGGGCTTACACTAGTAAGCACAATTCTCCTCTTTTAGGTCCTAAGAAAATCTAAATTAAAAGACAAAGTTCACTGTATCTGATAGTGTATTGTTATAATGAGTATATAGCAGGCAAATTTTGTTAATGGAAAAAGAACAACATCTGTTCAAGTCTCACCCCAATGTTTTCTCTAATAATAGCTTTATTGGAAGTATAGTTCATGTGACATAAATGTCACTTTTGAAGTGTACATGCCAGTGGCTTTTAGTATATTCGTAAAGTGTGCATCTGTCAGTTCTATCAAAATCCAGTGCATTTTCATCATCCCCAAAAGAAATCCTGGACCCATTGGCAGACCCTCCCCTTTTCTCCTCTTTGCCAACCCCTGGCAATCAGTAATCTTTTTTTATCTATTGATTTGCCTCTTCTGGGAATTTTATGTAACTGGAACCATACAATATGTGACTTTACGTGGCTGGTCTCTTGCACATGTTTTTAAGTTTCATCCATATTTAGCCTGTATTATTACTTTGCTCCTTCAAAACCAAGTAATATTCCACTGTATAGGTATATGTTATTTGCTATTTATTTATTCATCAGATGTATTGTTTTAAATTTTGGTTATTATGAATAGTGCTGTTGCAAACATTCATGGACGGGTTTCTGTGTGGGTGCATGTTTTCATTTTTTGTGGCTATATACCTAGGAATAGAATTGCTGGATCCTGTGGTAACTCCATGTTTAACATTCGGAGGAACTGGCAAACTGTTTTCTACAGTGGTTGTTACCAGATTTACATTCCTATCAGCAATGTGTGAAAGTTTCAGTTTCTCTATATCCTAGCCAACACTTTCATGTCCACCTTTTTTTATTATCAGTATGATATCCCAGTAGGTATGACTCATTGTAGTTTTAATTTGCATGTCCCTAATGAATGATGATGTTGATAATTTTTTCATGTGCTTAATGGCCATTTGTATATCTTCTTTGGGTCACCTCAGTCTTAGGACAGGAAATAATTGAGATACTTTTAATTAGAGAAGAACTAATGCTCACTTACAGGAACTAACCTTCTTTTAAGTAACGTAAAATTAGCTGATTAAAAATACAAAGGGGGATATTTCTTCACATTGCTTAGGATTATGGGTTAAAAACACCCTTTATCTCTAAAAAATTATGAAAGGTTGCCTACCTGTTAAGTGAGTGAGAAGAAATTTTTCTCTTTTAGAGTAGCTAAATAAGTAGCAAATATAATTCACCAATTAAACGATGGGCTTATAAAAGACATTATCACCAACATTCTTATCTTTTGGAGGGGTCTGTGGAACTTACTTGGAAGTTATTACATAATGTTTTGAAAATGTAAAGTCATCGCTTTAATAAAATCAGTAAAACTCAGTTTACATAAAAGATAAAATGTATGTACACATGTAGAGGTCTATGACATGACCCTGCCCCATATTTGTGCTCAGTTAATACTTGAGATAAACTAATTTTCAAGGCACATCTACAGTAATGGCTACTATTTACTGAGCGCTTACCATGTGCCAGATAAAAGTTTCGCATGTTAGTTCATTTTTCCATCTCTGATATTTCTGGCTTAGATGAAGAAACTGAGCCATAGAAAGGGTAAATGACTTATCTAGCTGCCAAGTGGCTGACAGAGCCTAATTCAAACCAGTCCCATAAGACTCCAAAGCTTGTGCCTCTTTATTTTCTTACAAATTCTCAGGGAAATGTCTATTGCATGATGTAAGATATATATATAGTCTATTTCCAATATTAGATACTCTCCTGTAGGCTTCATGTTGTGTCATAGGCTCCCGTTTATCCTTCAGGATATCTCAGCTGAATCCTAAAGATAAAGGCCAGGACATATCATGAGCCCTCTAAACAAGTGCAGGGATGACTTAGGTGCTTTTTGAGAATTTGTCTCTACATAGGCAGAGAAGGTATTTTAGCATAGGTGTGGCTATTGCCCTCCTGCCCTTTCATTAAAAGAAGCATATCCAGACAGGGAAGAATGCTCCAGAAAGGTCTGTCCCACGGGGATGGTTCTGAAAATAGACTACATATTCACCCCCACTTGAGTTCAACCTTGAGACTTTTAGCAGGGGCTAAAATAACTCTACCCACTTCACATTTCCCCCAAAGATAGCACTTTCTTTTCCTAGCCCAACAGCCACTTGCACTGGTAATTCTTAGAAGTGGACCACATCTAGTCAGTACCCAAGAGTGAGGAAAGCATATTGGACAATTCTAGAAGTGATGCAGAAGTTAATGAATCACTGACATGTTACATAATGTCAGTGCCCCAAATATTCCTCTGCCCATGAACAATTCCTCGTTTTTCAGTAAATATCCCTTGGGTGCTTAGTGGTGGGAAGGCAGCTGTCATGTACTCTCTCCCTCATCTCATCCCTTCAGTCCAAATTCTTCTCCCAGCATTTTCAACCTTCAAGCTGACTTCTGATTTTAATTTCTGGCCTAGATCCTAAATAAATGAAATAAGAAACGGATTGGATGACCAACCACTGGAGATTGGTTACTTAAATTACAACACATTCAGCATTTGGAGAAGTATCTGGCTCTTAAAGGATCATACATTTTTCTTACAAAGCAGTTATTCAATGGGCAAATAAATTTAGGATCTAGAATAATTCCATCAAAGGATAAATAGGCAACCGCTAAGAATAATATTTACAAAGAGTTTCAATAATCTAGGACAAGTCTTATAGCATAAAGAGAAAAAGAACACAATATGAAATTGTATATGTGGTATTCTCTCAAACGTATTGAATACATATGCATACAAAGTCCTGGAAAGACATTCACCAGAATTTTAGTAGTGACTATCTTTAGATAGAGATATATGAAGTATTATTTATATTCTTTATTCTTTCTGTACTTTTCTCTATGGCCATTATTATATTTAGAATTAGAAAAAATCAATGCCACTTTGTAAGAAAGAAGCAAAAAATCTGTGTATGCTTGGAAAGAGCTCTTATTATCACAGATGTTTTCCCTTGCAGCTCTGCACAATGAACTGTAGCCACTGCCCTGGGAGAAAACCTCCCACAACCACCTGGCTCCTCTCAGTCCACAGACCCCGTGATCTGGTAGGATGGGGAGATTAGTGTGGGAAGGCACTTCTGCCTGTTGTGCACTTTGCCCTACTCGCTCAGTTCTGTGCTTGTTGTTCATTCCTGTCTGTCTCACTTATTGCTGGTCAGGAATTTTCCAGAACTGTCACTCCCAGCAAAAGGCACTTCTCTAGCTGGGCTTAGGAAATAGAGAAGCCACTTTGATAGTTTCATGCACTCCATTCCAGTATTCCTATTTGGCTTTGGCAACATCCTAGGGAAAAACACTCAGCTTAGATCACTTAAGTGGCAAAATTTCTCCCACAGTCAAGTTCTCTCCACTAAGGAAAGGTTTGCTCAAATAAAATTATTCTGAAGTTGCAAGCTTAGGACCAATGTAGGAGCCATTTTTGATCTTTTGCTTAGGAATTCTAAATTTCTCTTTTTACCAAGTTGTTCAGAATTTGAAAACAAAATTGTACACAAAGGCTAAAGATAGCAAGGCCCGAGATATAAATATTCAGCTGTAAGATGAAAATGGAATGATCGGAGAAACCTGAGTTTTTTATGAAGACCAAATTTAGAAATACCGGAAGAGCCAGTATGAGGCCTTTTCTAGAAAGTTATGTTGTTCATGTGACAGTCAGTCACCTCAGTGGAGAGATTTCATGCATATCAACATTCCTAAGGAAATGCATCTGCTACATGAGACACTTGTACTTTTCTGGCCCAGGTCTGTAGCAACCAAATTTCTGACTCAGTAACCAGTTTATGGCTGGGAAAATCCAATCCCAACTTTTCATGCATGGCCAATTAAAATAAAAATGTACTACTATATGACCGATTAGGTCAAATAGTAATATTTTAAAGTCTTCCTAGCTTCTTGGGTCCAAAGCCTCCCAGTGTGAAGCAATTCTCCCTGTGTACCAGCTATCATGTTAACACCTTTCTTTCCTTTTTTTTTCTTTTTTCTTTTTTATTACAGTTCTCTCAACACATGGCTATAACAGTTTGTTTACATATCTGTCTTTCACCAGACTGAGAGGGCAAGGACTCTCCTTCTTGTACCTAGCACAGCTACTACCACTTAATAAATGTTGAATTGATTGCCTAATAAACATTAACTTTTGTTTGACCTAGGGTTAATTTCCTCCCTGGAATTGATGCCACACTGTAAAACAATGTTAAAATTATTTGAGAGTTATATTTATAGACTTTTAGAACTGGAAGGGACCTCATTTTGTAGATGGGATAACCATGACTCAGCAAGGCCAAATGATTCATCTAAATTCATCACACGTTGCTGAGATCACTCCTCAGTGCAATTCTCTTTTCAAGAGTTAAATGAGTTTTAGGAAAATGGGCTTTGATTTATGCTCTGGGAATCCAAATCTATAAACCTTTAACTTCTAGGTTTAGCAAAATGATACTACAGGCCTCAAGGAGGGTTTTAAGTGTTGATATTACAGATGGTCTTTCACACAAGTCTGCCCTCTGGACTTAAGGAAGCTAAGTACCAAGACAAATCTTACTTTAGCATGTTGAGGCTATTTCCATGAGTTTTTAGGAAATTTTATTTTTATTTTTCATGACAGGCTTTAGATTTATAGGTAAGTTATAGAGTTCTTAATACCTGTCACCCAGTTTCAGTTTCCTCAATTTTATCATCTTACATTAATTACCATGGTACATTTGTGAAAATTAAGGAACTAGTGCTGGTAGAATACTGTTCACTTCACTTCATACTCTATCCAGATTTCACCAGTTTTCCACAGATGTTCCCTTCTGGCCTGTGACAATCTCTTAGTCTTTGTTTTTCATTATCACGACGGTTTTGAGGAGCACTGGTTGGGTATTTTATAGATTGCTCCTCAAATTAAGTTTGTCTTATATTTTCCTCACAATTATACTGGGGTTATGGGTTTTGGGAAAGAATACCACAAATGTGAAATGCCCTTCTCATCACATGATATCAGGATGTCCCCGTACTATCACTGTGATGTTTACCCTGTTCGTTTAGTTAAGGTGGTGTTTCCCAGCTTTCTCCACTGTGAGGTCAGTGTTTTTCCTTTCTAATCTTTATTCTTTGGAAGTAAGTCACCAGGACCATCTGGAAGGGGAGAGAGGTTTATCTCCATATATTATTTGGAATTCTTTTGTAAGGAAATTTACCTCTTCCCCCTTATAGAAATTTTAGTTTAATAGATAAGAGTAGTTTCTTCAATTTGGGGGAAGTTAATTGTATAAGACAATAAGTTTTGACAGATATAAAATAAGTATATAGTATTAAGGTATGAATTTAAGAAATTATCCCTCTTTGGGGATACCTCCATGACTGGGACGTTTCATGTAATAAAGTTTCCAGACAACTGAAGTTTATTCTTTTAATCACCAAAAGTTTTCCAATCTATAAATTTCTCCCATTCTTATGAGTGATTTATTAAGCTGTATCATATGCTTTTACCTTCTTTAACAGAATATCCTGAACACAATTTATCCATTTTACAAAAAATTGACCATTGTACTACAATTCATAATAATGAAGATATTTGAACTTGAAGATCTCTAAGTTTTCTTTCAATGCAATTTTAAGAACTATCTGACAAAATTAATGAAGTTATATCTCCAAATAAACGAGGACTTCTTGTTTTCAATTTAAGGTTTTTACCTTGAGGTGGGAACACAGTAGTCTCAGTCTTATTTTTAGACTGGAGATGTATTCACACAGAAGCATCCAGGATAGCACTTGTGAATCCCAGGGAGAAGTTGCTAAAAGGAAAACTCTCATTCAAATCTGATATTATATATTTCTGACAACCTCCCAAGTGATGCCAGTGCTGCTGATTCTTAGATCATTCTTTGAGTAGCAAAGACCAGAGAACTCCAATTATCACACTTTGTAGTCTGGCTCACCACAGGGCTTCATGAAGCCAGGGAGTTCCTAGAACAGGACAGAGCTTTTCTCTCATGCTGCAAAAAGCTTTGAATAGACACGAATCATTTACTAAGTATAGTCAAAGCTTAGAAAAAGAAACTAAGTGATGAAAATAGAGAAATCATTCTAAATCCAAGCCAAACAAAGGACAGAGAGTTCTCTTCCTTAAGAGAATTACTTTTAAGGTAAATGTTCTTCTACTCTGTGGTTCCTTTGATGTTTAAAAGAAGTACCTACCTTTTGTTTCAGAGCCACCATCTTCTAGTAATTCACCAAATCGACAAACACAGAAGGAAAGAGAAGAGTTCTTTTAGAAAACATGAACTATGGGTACCTTGACGGTGGTTGTTGTGTGCTAACATACATCTGAAGGGTGTGATACTGTAACTCTAAATCATATACAATTTTGTAAACCAATGTTACCTCAAACAATGCTTTAATTAATTAACTAAAAAATTATAGCTAAAAATAATTGTATACATATATTTACCATACGACACATATTGTAATGTTCACAGTGGCATTATTATAACAGCCAGAAACTGGAAACCCAAATTATCCATCAATTTGGGTGAATTGAACAAATTCACCTAATGACTAAACAAATGAATGAATAAACAAATTGTATTTCTGTACAATAAAAAAAATGGAAATCTGAAAAAAAAGTTAAAAAAAGAAACATGAAGTTGTTCCTTTGGCCACATACATGTGAATCTATACGAAAAATGATTTTGTAGACATCAGGGAAATGGGCACTGTTCAAACAGGAATGCCCCACAAATGTTACCACAGCAAAACTGGAAGAATCCAGCATGTTACCCAGTGTGTAGTTGGCATTGTTATAAAGAGACAAATAAAGGGAAAGAATCTTGCCAAGAGAATTAATGTTCATATTGAGCATATTAAGCACTGTAGCTTCCTTAAACATGTGCAAGAAAAGGACCAGAAAATAAGGAAGCCAAAGTGAAAGGTACTTAGGTTCAACTGCAGTCCAGCCTGTTCCGCCCAGAGAACACATTTTGTGAGAACCAATAGAAAGGAGCTGCTGGACCCCAGTCCCTGTGAATTCATGGCGTGATAGGTGTGTGCAGAGGAGAGGAGGGGGGAAGACCTCTGGACTTAAAAAAGAAAAAATTAAAAGAGAAATACCCAGACCATATAAAAAAGACAATAAGCCGGTATTATGTAAAGATGGGTTTTGTAGAAAGTCCACTTCTAGAATTTGAAGTTTCTTATCCTAAAATTGCACTTGAGGATTTTAGGGCAACAGTACATACATTTTATAAGATTGCCTCTTCTACTGTTTTCTCACAACAGAAGGTAGAGTTTTTCTGTTCTCCAAAATCTAAGTCATAGCAGCCAAACCCTTAGCTGCTTTCAAATTAAGCCAAAATGACATATGGAATCTACTGATTTAAATATGCAATTTCTGAGTGAAATGTTGAGTCTTTTTTTAGGGCAATAAACTATTTCTTTATGAGGAGGCTTTAACATTATTGAATATATGATAGCTGCCTGAAAAGGTTTTGTCAGAAATGCTAAGGAAAGAACACTAAGCACATCGAGCTGGAGGCCTGAATTCTAGCCCCAGCCTGACCACTAATTTTAACTACTTGGTAACAGTAGCTACTTGGACAAGTCATTTTATCTTGCTGGACAAACTAGTTAACCTCAAAGCTTTTTTCAAGTCCTGGTTTTTCCAATAGCTCAGGTATTTTGCATACATTTCCAATATTCCACCCTGTTTTTAACACCGTTCGCAAAGCTGATTGTGCAAGTAACAGCTTGAATGCTATACCAAATGATCTTCAGGGGAAAAATAGCTGAGATTTTTACCTCATTTCTTGAATAGGTATGTTGTGGTTACAAGTAGCTAGTGGTTTAGTTAATATTATACAGGGTTATTGTTAATTCTCCTTTCCCCCAGATAATAACTAAAAGCTTATAGCTTGAATTATTACGAATTGGTAAGATCCTGAATTCATCATGACTGAATAACAAAAATATTGGAGTTGATTTTGACCAAAAATTACTCTAATTTTATTCACTGAATCATAAAAGGTAAAAGGAAAAAACACTGGCTGCTGTCTGACAATTTTTATCCTGGTAAATGTGTATCTAAGACAGTAGCAGGCTCTACCGCAGAGTGAGATACAGTACAGAACAGCAAGGGCTCTAGAAGTAGACTTCTAGGTTTGACATCTTTCTCTGCAACTTAGCCTGATGACCTTGCGAAGTTATTTGCCTCCTCTATCTCAGCTTTCTGAATAGGGATAATACTAGTATATAACTCAGAAAGTTGTTACAATGATTAAATGAAGACATACATATAAAGCACTTACACCCCTCACTCTAAGGTAGTTACTGTTATTTTTATTAGGAACTGAGATGGGGAGAAGGTGAAGTTTGTTCATATTAAGAAAGAAAAAGATGCTGAAAGCAAGTTCAGTAATGGGGAAAATAGTACTTTCCACGACTGGTTCCTACATTGAGTCTTCTGTGTACATGTCTATAACTCTCTTACACAAAATTCTTCACTCTGTCTGTGTGTAGTATGTCAAAGTGAATTCATCGATACCTTATTTGATTATCAAAAATTTAGAGGTAGTGTCTCTTATGCAACCTAGCAGATACTGTTAAACTGACTAAGAATAATGTGCATAAGAATAATGGATGTGGAGAGCACGTGGAGAGAAGCAAAGCACAGAGCAGACTAGCATGGCAGAGCACAGCAGGCTGTCCATGCCTATTTAGATTCTGAGAAGTGTTGCTGGACTCTAAATATCACGTGAGATGTAATGTGGGGTCATTTCATTTCCTAAGATGACCTCATCATACATTTCCCAAATGTATCATTATATCATCACATTCTCTGAATTTTCTTAATGTTCCTGATAGTAAGTATATTGCATACCTGGTCTGGCCTTAGCTATGGATCAGAAAGTAGCCATTTAAAGACTTGTCTACTTAGCACCTAAAGAAATTTGCATTGTTGTGTTTTGTTTGTTACAATAGCAAGGTAAGATCATATAGAACAATGCCACAAGAACAACGTTTCAGATAAAAATAGGGGACTGTTAGAAAATGCTGGTGTGATGATGATTAAATATAATGTCTAGCTTGAAGTTATTGGCTTATTAACTAAAATAATAATAGACATTGGCCACTGTACACCTGGCAGTATGCAAAGTTTCATGTGATTTTTAATCATGATATTGCAGTATGCCAGCATGTAGTAAACAGTAGGAGCTCAATAAACGTATATTGATAATGAGGTAAGAATTATTTTTTCTATCTTACAAATGATGAAAATTAAGTTTAGAATTTTAAGCTTGACTTAAGTCACATAACAACTAAGTTACTAGTGAACCTTGTTTGTAAACCCAAATTTGACAATAAGAGAGCAGAGTGCAGTGGTTCAGAGTGAGAACTCTGGAGCCGACCAAACTAACTAGTTTTAAATCCCACTCACTACTAGCTGTGTTGACTTTGGAGAAGTTGTTTAGCCAAACGGTGCTTTAGTTCATTCACATGACAATTAGACTTATTAGTGCCAACCTTCCATGGATATTGGGAGGATTAAATGAGGTTTAATGTAAAGCACTCAGAACTATAGCTGGCACCCTGTAAGTGTAGCAATTAGTGCTTAGTAGAGCCTTATAGATTCCATACCAATAGAGCTTTATACTTTGCAAGAAAAATTGCTGTAAATCATCTCATAATATGTTTATATAGGTAGGCAATAATAATTACAATTAATATAATAGTATAGTCACTTCATTTTCATAATAACACATTTTATAGATTATAAGAATCAGGCTCAGAAAGGTTAAGTGAATTGCTTGAGATCACACAGTAAATCAATAACTAGCTTCTACTGGGAGAAGGTAGAATAATAGATGAAAGATATAAACCCACACAGTGTCAGCTTTTAAATTTAGGAGGGAAAAACAGAAGACAGAGAGGAAAACAACTAGCTTATTCAAGGCAGAAGAAGCCATGTACAATAAGAAGGGTATAGGTTCCAAGCTGAGGAAAGCCAGAGAAAGAACCACATTCTCTGGGGGTAGTGTGTTTGACTAGAATTATCCCAGTATCACCAAAGCAGGTCAGTCACTGTTTCATGGTAATGACACATACGAGTTGATTTGAAGTCAGGAAAGTTTGAAGGTTTGGGAGTAACAAAGCAACACAGAAATTGCCCAAAGAAAACTCTGAAAAATGCCTCGGCATTCACAGCCACTCCCACACATTCAGGGATGTAGGAGGAAAACAGTGACCTTTATTCAACAGACAAATGAAGTATTCAGTACCAAGGATAATATGAACAATGTGATTATTCTAAAGAAAGTTCCCTATCTGCTCAAGAGGATACAGAATATGTATCTTCCTCTGTTTATCCTCAGTTTTGCTACTTTGGAACTCATTGGATCAACTTCTTCTGGAGTCAGTTCTTCCATTTTGGAGGCAAAAGTCAGTCTCTTTCTCCTTTTCTCCCCCTGCACCTCACCTACACTCCTGCTTTAGCAGAGATACTTCTGTCACCTCTAGCTGATCTTGGTGCCTTGGAAAATAGAAATTAAAAGTTTTCACTTGGATGGGGTGTAGCAAAGCAGTAGAAGAAACTGTGACGAAGGAGATGACTGTGAGTCACTAGAATAAACCATTTTCAGGTGGTGTCTTCTCTTGTTCCTGGCTTTGTTTCTGGCTTGTTTCCGCAAGAACAGAAACAATATTAATGTACAACATTAGGCTAATTCCTAGACAAGTTTAAGAGTGTGGAAGCTCTAGACTTCATTATGATAGACAAGAATTCTCAGATCTAATATATCTCAGGTGTAATACCTAATGAGTTTCCTCAAACTCATTCTCTGAAATCCAAATAAAATCTCCAGTAATTGGGGAACAAATGTCTTATTACACACATCACATTTTGTTCTGTATTAAGGGTGGGGAGCAAAAATTATAAAATATTAGAAAAGGGAGATAAATTCCAAAATCACTTAAAAATATTACTAGAGTGATAATACAGTCATAACAAATAACAAACAAAATGAAACCAGATGCATAAACCTATGGGTAGTGTTACAGCACCTCAGACTAAGGCAAGAGCAATTTGATCCAAAGATGTGGTGGAAGTTATGTTTGTGTTGAGGACTTACTAATAAATGAAAAAACTGCAGTAAAGAGTTTGTTTTGGGGAGTGAATGCCATCACCCCTGTCTTCCATTCCCGTAGAGTGCTTCGGATGTCATTCCCTGGCATAATGCCTGACACGAAGAATGAAAAATTAAATGGCATTCAAGGCTTTCCACAACTCATTTCCTTCTTTCATTCAAAGGATCTTTGTTTTACATGTGAATGCTTCAGGCTTATGGTAGGTAGAGAATATCCAGAAAAGAGCAAGATTCATTTTCTGTTTCTAAAGAGAGTTTAGACAGACAAAGAGATCACAACTATGATATCACAACGGTGTGGTAATGGCTATAAGAGGGGAAAAGTTCAAGGAAAGTTTACCAACTTTAATTAAAAATCAAATTTTCTTCTACATTTACTAAAGTTTATCAACTTTCCTTGAAATCATTATGAATTAACCATCTTGTGGGTCCGCTAGACTTAAGTGGCTTGTTCAGTCACCATTCCTTGTTATCTGCATTCTGTATTCCTATACAAAGGTCAGAACTGCCTGATCAACAGTCATAGCAAAACCTTGCAAGGTGCCTTTCATATCAACCAAGAGCAGAAAGCTTGATCATTCTGGGAAGGCTATACATCACTAGGTATGACCGGGAAAGCCCCGTCCCTGGGGCTGAGGACTATGCATAAATGTACTCCCGACTTATGCCTCACAAGGTATGACTGGAAACACTTGGGGGCCAAGGACCAATGTATCACAAGGGACCCCAGAAGATGATCAGTGAAAAGCCTTGTTGATATGATTAGAACCATAGCCGGGGGGGTGGGGTATGGTTTTGATTACATTTGGTCGCCAAACCTATAAGAATTATGTGGTCAGCAGACTGATATCCCCACCCCGAAGCCCTAATTGACAAAAAAACATATTCTTTAGTTTCACCCATATTTTTCTTTTTGTCCTCCTACTCCACATAACTGATGCTGGATGATTATTCTATCAATAAAAAGGTCAGGATCTTGCTCATTCAGCAGCACTCTGCATTATGTAGCCTGCTCCACGCCTCCCATCTATCAGTGTGGTGTTGCCTGATGCAACACCATCTTCCAACGGTGTCTTCCCTGTTCCTGCATGCTGGACTTCTTTTGGCTCAATCCCCAAGGTCAGGTCTTATAAAATATTGGGTCCACCTTAGACTAGTTTGAGTGTTTGAAAACTCTATGATTTTAAGATAGAAATAATCTCCAAACAAGTCCAAGTACTCTAGTTTCCTGGCTGGATTAATGTATAGGTAATATGAAGAGAGACTGGAGGAATGGAGTTTACTTAGAAGGTTGTTATAATAGGGGCCTCCCTGGTGGCGCAGCGGTTAAGCTCTGTGCTCTAGAGCTGTAGGCAGCTGGCGACGCGAGTTCGACTCAGGCTGGGAGATTCCCACACTGCGCAGCAGACCTCTCCTGCCTCGCCCGCTGCTCCCCTCAGCAGTGTATTTCAGTCCATCTGCCTGTTCTGCTTCCCACTCTGTCTCTGGTGAACCCTCTCGCCACCCCACACCTCTGGTCTGTACCCCAGCTTGTATGCATAAATGAACAAATCTTAAAAAAAAAAGAAGGTTGTTGTAATAATTCAAAAAATGATAAGGGTTCCTATTGGTAGGAAGAAGAGAAAGGGGAGGATGGATGTCTAGATAAGTCAGCAGCACATGGGTTTCCAATTGCCTGTTATAGAGTATCTGAACATAAGCAATGATTATGATGACAGTCCTGAAGTTTATTGATTGATTTGATCAAAATGTTAAAAATTTCAAAAGAGGGAGAGATAAATGATAGAAGTTACAGGTGTGCATCCTCCTTGAAATTACCCTGGAGGTCTCCCTGAATCTGCCCTGAATAGTGTCTGATGTGTCTAGATAGAATGAGCTTTAACCCACAAAATATGGGACACCAGACTATGCCCTAATTTCCATCAAATTCAATTTAGTAAGTGTTTCTTGAGTACAACTATATTTCACCACATTAGTAGATTCCTGTGGTGTATGTATATCTATACCATATGTATACCATAGATACATATTTTATTCTTTTAAAAGATTTATTTATTTATGCATACAAGCTGGGGTACAGGCCAGAGGCATGGGACGGCAAGAGGGTTCACCAGAGACAGAGTGGGGAGCAGAACATGCAGAGCGACAGAAATACACTGCTGAAGGGAGCAGTGGGCAAGGCAGGAAAGGTCTGCCGCGCCATGTGCCCGGCCTAGCCTCCTACTTGTGTCGTCACTGCAGATAGCTCCACAGCGCAGCACTTAACCTCTGCGCCACCAGGGAGGCCCAACCATAGATACATATTTTAAAATTTAGCTCCTATCCTTAAAAAACTTGCTATCTACTCAGAAAACAAGATATTCATCTATATGTAAGACATTTGAAAAAAATAGGATGTAGGCAGCAACGGTGTGGTGCAGGCAAAACTGGCCTTCTTTTAGTTTCTTCAACACATCAGGTATGTTTGATACTCAAGGCAACGTCATGGCCCCTTCTATCTGACTGGTTTACTCCCTTTCACACCCCCAGTTCTTCTGCCTTGCTCCTACTCATCCTTCAGGTTTCAGCTTAAATGTCAATTTCTCAGGCAAGTCTTCCAAAAGTTTTCCCATGTAAAGTAGCACCATTCTGTTTATTTTCCTTCATAACAATTTTTATCACCTTTGATTATCTGGTTCATTCACTTACTTAGTACTTTGATGTCTGACTTTCCCATTAGAATATAAACTTCATGAATGTAAGAACTTTTTAAAATCACCCTAAGCTTAGCCTCTGATATAGTAAGGCGCACAAAGTAGATGTTCAATAAATATCATAATAAATACATAAATGTTAACTTTAGTAGTTGACCAATTTGAAGTAACATCAAAGGGGATAATTATCTTGGACTTAACTTCTAAAAAATTATGAACCAAGTTGTTTCCCCTGAAAATATACAAGAATAGACTTTCAGAATGGTATTCTGCAGGTCATTTACAGTTCAGCGAAATAATGGCTGCAGTAACCCCCTTCCCCCTGACTCTGTGTTGTGTAAAGAATAGTTCTAGCATTGAAATATGAGAAAGACTAGAGATGGAAAATTTTAAAGAACACTCTTAATAATGTCATATTTTAGGGGATTTTAATGTATAATTTTAAAATAGGAAGATTTTGGCAATTAGGTATTTGCAGAAATAAGTCACTTGATGTAGCTGTATAAACATGTTGAGATGAAAGCATTTGCCAATCACAACTTTTCAAATGTGATTAGATGAATCTCTATATTTACCAATTACAATTCAATTCATCACCATTGCTGCTGTTCAAATATATTAGGGTTGAACATAACATGAAAATGGAAACATAAGAAAAATTAGCATTCATGGATCTATTGATGACTCAAGCTACTAGTTTATTCATTTATTTATTGTTTTCACAATTATGGTGTGTTTCATATCCTGACATGTAACATCTAATGTAATATTATTGATGCTGAAGGTACATAAATAATGTACAATAATTATTCCTAAAAAGAAACAGTTTCCAACTATTTCTTTTAAACTTTAGATTTAAGAATGTTCATAGCTAACTTAATATTAGACAGCTTGTAGCCTTGAATGTAACAAATAAATCAAGAGAAACTATTTATTAAATGCATCTCTTCAGGAAAATGTCACAAATGGTTTTGTTTAGCAAGGATATTTGAAACAATTCAAAGGTATAATTATTCCTAAACTATAACAAGATAAATTTGGTTTGTTTGAATTTTGATCTGCCATTAAATTTTGAATTTCAGGAGTCTCATATTTAATACAGTGATAACCTGGAAATTATAACCTGGAAAGGAATTCTACATGACCTGAGGCAGGTAGAAATTATGAGAAAATAATTATTATTAGACAAAATACAGTTTCATACAAATGTAACAGGGTGGTCCCAGGAGAAAGGGTGTGTCCCAGGTTCCCTGTCCCACCCAAGGTAGCGTGGAACTGAGCAGGATATAAGAAGCTTGAGAACACACACACAGAGGACACACACAGAGGAGACAGAACACGCAGACAGAAGACAGGAGGAGACAGAAGAAGGACAGAAAGCCAGAAGAGGCCCAAGGAGCAGAGAGACTTGTAAAGAAGCTGCACTGGCCTGGACTGACTGAAATAGATGTGGGTGAGAGACGCGTGGGGAAGTTAACAATGGCTATGTTGATTTTGGTTTTTATTTTGTTCTGTTCCTCTCAGAATTGTCTGACTGTTTATGACCCTTTTGTATGGGTCCCTGCCAAAAGGTATTTTGGTTCCTCCCAGAATTGCCTGGCTGTTTCTGACCCTTATGTGTGGGTCCCTGCCAAAAGCTGTTCCAGACTTTGTATTTCAGAAAATCTAAAACTGTTCTTGAAAATTCTGAGTTTAGAGTCTTTATTCTCCAAAGAGAACAAAAGTGAGTAAGATCAAGAAGAAAACAGAAAGTAATGAGTGGCTTCCCCTCTTTTTTGTGTTATTTTCTGATTCCTTTTAAATTGTTCGAGTACTGGAGCTGGGAATATACAGCAGAAACCACGTAAG
>PVIJ01014030.1:0-42608 GCA_004024925.1 Scalopus aquaticus | reverse complement strand
TATTGGCCGTGGGTTTCTCATATATGGCTTTTATTATGTTGAGGTATGTTCCTTCTATCCCAAGGATTTCAAGGGCTTTTATCATAAAGGGGTGTTGCACTTTGTCAAATGCTTTCTCAGCGTCTATTGATATGATCATATGGTCTTTATTTTTCTTTTTGTTGATGTGTTGGATTACACTGATTGATTTTCGGATGCTGAACCATCCTTGTGTCCCTGGAATAAATCCTACTTGGTCGTGGTGTATTATCTTATGGATGCATTGTTGTATCCTATTGGCCAAGATTTTGACAAAGCAGCATATATTAAAGCTAGGTAGAGTCATGAAAAAAATCAATAAATGTGAACATCAGTTTGTAAACTCTCGGAAGTCTAGAGCTAGAATTAGGATCACAGAGGTTTAAACAGCTTTGGTTCCACAGAGCAAGCTCTCATTTACACTAATGAAATAAGTTGAGAGAGCAAAGCTGAGGGACCTGACTTGAACTCACGGGGGCAGAGTCAGTGTCTAGGAAGCTAGGCTAAGACCTCTGGTCCCCCTTCACCGGCCCAGTGTTCTTTCCATTAGGAGATTACAGACTAAGTCCATCAACTAAAACATTTAGAAAGAATTAAAATGCAAGCAAGGACTGAACCTGAAGGAAGTACAGGACAAAAAGAAAGGCTAAGACCTCTTGACATTATTCTTCATGGTACACTGATTAGTCACCAGGATGTTCTTCAATGCTGCAGGATTTCTGTTGGATTTAGTTTCTTCCAGAGTGTTTCAAATAGTATGATTAACAGCAAGCATTTCTTTTAATGAAAACATCAATAATTTCTTTTTCTGTGTAAATGGCAAGCACACGATATTTCAACAATTTCCTGTTATTACACAAGGTTTCCCTATAAGATGGAAACGTTAAAACCACACACACCCACACTAAGTAGAATACTACTGTACGGGGCCTCCCTGGTGGCGCAGCGGTTGAGCACTGCGCTGTGGAGCTGTCAGCAGCGCGCTATGAGAGTTCGACACCCAGCCGGAGAGCCGGGGAGAATCCCACATGGTGCGGCAGACCTCTCCTGCCTCACCCGCTGCTCCCCTCAGCAGTGTATTTCTGATCTGCCTGTTCTGCTCCCCACCCTGTCTCTGGTGAATCCTCTCGCCGCCCCACGCCTCTGGCCTGTACCCCAGCTTGTATGTATAAATAAATCAATCTTTAAAAAAAAAATTAAAAACAAAAAATACTACTGTACGACTCCACTTCAGAAAGACTGGTTAGTACAGCTCTACTATACCTCTTACCTATTACTCAAGAGACAGTCTACCTTGCTCAAATTATTAAAGTCCTCAAAATACTTCTACAGTACCACGTAATTCAGCAATTCCTTTCATATATATATGAGTGTATGTGTATATATGTGTACAAAATGAAAATATGTACACACAAAAATATACACATAGATGTTCATAGCAGTCCAATTCACAATAGTCAAAAAGTGGAAATAATCCAAATATCCTTCATTTGATAAATGGATGAACAAAAGTAGTATACCCATCAATGTATATTATTCAATCAAAATAGAAATAAAATATTAATACATGCTACCACAGAGATGGACTTTGAAAAAATGTTAAGTGAAAGTGGCCAGTGGCAAAAGCCCACATAGACATGATTTCACTTCTATGAAATGTTTACGATAGGCAAATCTATAGAAACAGAAATTATTGATAGATCGATCAGTGGTTCTTTAGAGTGGAAAAGAGAGGGGGAGGGGCCAAGGGAGAATGGGGGTAACAGTTGGTGGCTGATGAGTATCAAGTTTGTTTAGGGGGTTAAAATATGTTCTAAAATTAGAGAGTGGTCATGGCCACACTACTATATTGAACAGTCTTAAAACCACTGCATTACTTTGAATGAGTGAATTAGATGGTATGTAAATTATATCTTAAGACAAAAAAGTTAATAGTTGAAAGATTACAAAGCCATGAATAACTCCAATCAACTCTTACCTGGAGGCTATGAATGCTGAAGGAGAAGAGAAATTATGGGATAACTGTCGCCCCAGAAGGTAGAAACAAGAACATATACAGCATTAACAGAACAAAAGAGGACCAAAAGCTAGACAGAGTGAAATCAACTCAACAGAAAATACATTAGAGAGAAATACATCAAAAATATCACCAATAGCTACCTCTGTGTAGTGAGACAATTGATTTTTTTCCATATTGTGGGCAAAGTGTATTATTTTTACATAGTAAAAAAAAAAATTCCAAGAAATTTGACATCAAATGGAAAAACAGGAGTCAGAATTTCTTATATTAAATGACTAGACAGGGCCCATCACATATATATATAAAAAATTGAGGGTAGAGATAAACATTGATGATAAGCATAAAATGTGAGTTATACACTATTAAGACACTAGTCTAATATTTTTCACACAAAAAAAATAACTGATATTCTGATAGTAATAATTCTTTTCCTCATATAAATACTGGGATTCACTGGCAGGCATAAAATACCACTGTGTCAGGGAAGCATCTAACAAGGAATAAATGCTTTTCTTCTGTCTCTTATTACAATGCTTCAAAACAGCATTTTTCTATAATCTAGTTAAGTCGTTACCTTTAATATGATTTTTAAAGGTCCACATTAATATAATACGAATGAGAACGCCATCATTTTGTCAAAAGACAAAAGTCAAATATCATTCACGGCACTTTGATTTTAATAGATACAAGCAAAATGAAAAGCTCATTCAAATTCAGTTTCCTTTCTACAATCTGCTTTTCTTACACAGCAAGGGGTTATTTACCCTTACCCATCAACCTCCCAAAATTGTATGCTAAGGTACATATAAGTATTTTTTCTGCATAGGGGATCCCAAAATTTCATCAGAAGGGTTTGTAACGCAAAGAAAGTTGAAAGACCATTTACTGCTTTAGAAAAGCAAGTGAACAGCAACCTAAAATGCTCTTCTGTAGTAAGCAAATTTGGAGACATTCCTAACTCTCGAGAAACTATGCTGTGTAATTTTCATTCATGAAACCTATTTATCAAGTATCTAAGCAATTAGGTAGAATCAAGGTAAATTGTATATAGTCATTACTCTAGAAAAAAAAACATTAAGTTGGGAGGCAAAAAAAAACCCCACAAAGTATTTTTTTAAAAGGCCAAAATAGGGCCTCCCTAGTGGCGCAACAGGTTAAGTCTCAGCATTATAAAGCTATCCAAAGCTACTGCAGCACAAGTTCGATCCCTGGCCAGGGAGCTTCCCACATGGCACAGCAGACCTTTCTGTCTCGCCCACTGCTCCCCTCAGCAGTGTATTTTAGTCAGTCTGCCTGTTCTGCTCCACACTGTCTCTGGTGAATCCTCTAACCCGCCACTGGCCTATACCCCAGCTTGTACGCATAAATAAATCTTTAAAAAAAAAAACCCAAATACGAGCGATATTAATTAGAAATTATAGATCATAATATTTTACTTGCATTAGGTATTGTTTTTAAAAATCTAGTATGTCTCTATTATTTAACATCTCATAATATGAATGGAATAATTTTTATTCAAAGCATTTCAGATTGAGTTCTATTAAAATGGTTATTCATACAACATGGTATTCTGAGTGCTACAAAAGTACAAAACATTTTTAACTTTTAATATTGTCAACATATTCTGAAGACAGTAAGGTTTTCATTCACATACAAAAGTATATTTTGTACAAATACAGGATTAATATCTAGAACATCTGCTTTGCTATTAAAACATTACTTCTGTGGCCTATTTCCACCCTCCCCCCCAGACTTGCAAAAATCAAAATAACTAACAGATGGAGAGTAACCCTGGAACTCTCTACATGTATTTTAAAGTGTTTCATGTAGCATGTTCTTACCATTCATAAATAAAAACATAGGTGGTGAAATTAATATGAATGCCAATAAAACTATTTCAATGGGAACAAAAGCTCATGAAGATCTACAAGAGGCAACTGACATTTATAGGAATTTTTAGTATCATGTAATTTACAAATGTTTTTATTATATTTGATGGATAAATGGAGGTACTTTCCAGAACAATATAATGCATAAAATATTAAGAAAGACATCTCTGAAACTCAATTTAAAAGCCAAACTGCCTATAAAAATCCTCTATTGTAGAAAGTCAAAGTTGAATGGGGCTTTAGAGATAACTTAGTCCACTGGTTTGCAAATCTGAAATGGAAAAATGGAATTCTTTATAAAAAAAAAAAAAACTAAAAGAAAAGCTTCTCTGATTTAGAGTTGCCCCTCACCCCCAAGCCCTACTCCTCACCTCTGCCTGGGTCTTTCCTCCCTCGGGGATATCAGAGAACACCATTTGAAACCACTGCTGCAGTTAAACCCTTCATACCCAGGTGAGCGAAGAGAGCCCAGATTCACTTTCCTTACTGCTAAGAGAACCAGTATCGACCCTGAAGGTTTACTCCTCAGATGATCCTCATATAAAGTTACTCACAAACTTGTATTATTTAAAAACAGAAGGGGTCCTAGTGAAGGCCAGGACTTCTCAACCTCAGTCTGGTCTCTTTCTAGTACAGTCTTGCTCCTTTTGTCAGAGTTTGTTAAAAAGACATGGGTGAGAAAGATATACTCTACACTGTACTCTACACACAGTATTCCCAATCTCACAACTCTGAAAAGGCAGACCTATCTTACATGTGAAGAAGTGACATAGACACTTTCAAACACCCCCAGATTATTTAACTGGCAGGGGCCGAACTAGATTTAAACCTGCATTCATTTAACTCCAAAGCTTGTGCTGTTTCCAATATACCACTTGACATTTGTGTGGCACAAATATCAGACTTATGAAAGAAAAGGGGAACCCACATAGTTTGGAAAACAGCATCAGTGCCAGGCATCTACTAACAAAAGCACCTTCAGTTAGCTTTATGAGACTCAAAGAGCTTGGTGAAAGTATGCTGACAGCATCCTAAGGAAAAGAAACAGAGAACCCAGAAGACTAACAAAGCCAAGCCAGGTTGAAATTAAAGGAGCATAGCTGCTGAATGTGAAGAAAGTTTCATAAATACCCATTCAGAAAATCAACAAAAGGAAATGAGAATTGTTACATTTAAGCGAAGCATGAAGTCTAAAAATAAGAGCAAAAGAATCTCAATCAAAAGACTGCTAAAAAAGAGTAAGTTATACTCTATTTAAAACAAAAATACTTATTATAAAACAGTAAAATGTCTTTCAGGCACCACAAAAGCATTGGTTCTTAATGCAAAGCCTATCACTTAAATAAAGAAAACTTCAATTCTTTTTTAGAAAATCAGTACCCTTGATGACCTGGAATCTTGATTTAAAAAAAGTACTCAAGGTACTGGCGAAAATAAAAAGTACTGACGTTAACACTGTGTGTGCCCAGTGCCCTTTAAATTTACCAGCCCTTGGGGTCGGCCATTTTCTGTGCCACCACATGAATGGTATAAGCATTCAATAAAACACACACAACTCCTGAACTACTGGATATTAAAAAACTGTAATATCTCTCATAAAACACCTTATACTTGCACCAAAACAATGTGTAAAGCTTCTAGACTGAGTACGATCAAAGACAAAGCTCCTAATAGTTCCAAATAAATCCACCGTGGCGTGAAAAACCAGAGACTAGATGAACACGTATTAATACGTGAGTGGCCACCTGATACTGGTGACAAAAACGCGTACTAATACGTGAGTGGACCACAAAGTGTTAAGTTACTACAGAATTCCACATAAGTGATATGGAAAATTCGACATAACTAATGTAGAATTCTGTAGATGCAACATTTTTCTAGAAGTTACAGGAGACAACAGTCCTCTAAGTAACTACTGATGAGTTAAGTGAGTGGGAAACATCAAAAGGACCTTGAGTTGGTGCTGGGATGTCTTCCACTGTGTTCCTCAAGCACCTGGGAAACAGAGCACCCCTTCCCTGACTGAAAACTTTCCTGTATTGGGAAAGAACACTTTCATCTCAAGACAAACACATAGGGTAGTTCACAAAATTCTCACAGCATCTACCATCAGGCAGGGAACCAAATACTCAAATAAATGAACAATGATATTGTATTGAAGCCCATAAAAGCACGTAGCCAGGGCTATGCTCTTCTAGAAAGGTGAGACAATGCATCCTTGCATACAAGCTGGGGTGCAGGTCAGAGTTGTGGGGCGGTAAGAGGGTTCACCAGAGACAGAGTGGGGAACAGAACAGGCAGACTGACCAAAATACACTGCAGAGGGGAACAGCAAGAGAGGCAGGAGAGGTCTGCTGCACCAAGTGGGATTCTCCCCAGCCAGGCATCGAGCTCGCGCCACAGCCACTGACAGCTCCACACTGCTGCACTTAACCCGCTGCGCCACCAGGGAGGCCCTAAAATAGAGAAATTTTATATAGGTTTGGGTTTTCTGTTTGTGTGCTTACGGGGTATGGAGAAGGTACAGATTATCACTCTCTGCTTTACATGATCTCACCTGACCCTTGTCAAACAACCTATAAGAAAGAAAAAGGTAGCAATTTCACAGATTTGAAACATGCCTAAGGTCATAAAGCTAGAAAGTGGGAGTTCTAGAATAGGAATCTCTGAACCCACAGGATATCCCACTAGGTCCACACCACCACCTACACGCTATCCAGAAGACACCAGAAAATCCCTAACTGAGAGGTTGCTTTGTGCCGGGGCCAGGGGCTAAGTGTGCAATGTAAAGTCACTACGTCACAGAGCTTCCCCTAGTCAACAGTTAGATTCTGAAAGAGCAACCCCAGTGCACTATCTCCACAGCAAACAACAGTAACATAAGGAATAATATAATGTGCAGTTAACTATCTACTTAAAAAAGGAAACTGTTTTCATGCAAGTGTGTAGAAAAACCATGAAACAAAGATGGTTTGTACCTGCTGACTATTGTAGTAATACTCAAAGATTCATCACCATTGGGCTCATTCTCCCCTTGTAAGGGTAGCTTTAGGAGCACTAAATACCAAGAGCAGAGCAGATCACAAAACCTGGGATTCCTGTTCACACTCTGCTACTAACCACACATTTAATTCTGAGAAAGTACAACCAAGTCTGGTCCAACACCTTCTTTAGTTATGAAATGAGAAAACTAGGTCAAGATCATAGTTCTCAATGGGGTGGACACCCAACTAGGAGCATTTTAGAAATCTGTTGGAGTTTTGTTTTGTTTTTTTTTTTGTTTTTGCCTTCAAGTATACTCATACCTTGTATTGTATTTTAAATTATTTCCCTTTATTTTTCCTTATATTACAGTTAGGGGATTATATTAATTTCTTTTAATTATGTGATAAGAAAAATCTTATTAACTATGAATTTCATTTCATGACACTAAAGAGACTATGACAAAATACTATGAAAAGGAATCTTTGGGTTAGATAGAATAGAATTAAGAACTGGAAGATCTCAAAAGTTCTTTCCAGTTCTGTAATTTGCTAATTCTATTAATAATTTGAACACTAATAATGAGACAAAAATCAATGATAAAAACTATGGACATTGCGCTTTTCTCTGCATTGTGTTGTGTGCTGTGGAATTCTGTTCCTCACCCTGTCTTCTCATAATACTTTAAGGGTCAAGTGATTCCTGGCCAAGAAACAAAAGCATGTTAACCTCATTCACCAGTGGATTCAAATGATGAAAACTAATAAATCAGGTACAACTCCAAGAGAAGGCATGGAGAAGAGCCAAGTTGCTTCTGTGTGGAACAGCACGGGAGACGGCACACGTATGGAGATCACTGGCACCTTGCTGTATCACACTGCAAACATCAACACTATTTGTACATGTTGATTAGGAAACTGCTTTGCTCCTGTGTGCTTCTGCACTTGTATGATAGCTCAGTAATAAATAGGAGAGACCTTTGCTTGAAAACAAACACCAAAAGATTGTACATGATGATTTGTGGACAAGAACAAAAGCTGCTAAATCTACTTCTGTATTTAAATATTTTAATTTGTAGGGAAAGAATGATAGTCCACTGCCTAAAACATTATATAACAAAACACTCTGTATTTTACTTTTAAGAAAGAAATTTTAGTGTCCGAAAAAGCACCACTATTATAACAGAGGCTTAGGAATGCAAGTTCAAAAGGAAGCCCTGGGATTGGCAAAGATTCAGTTCATATGTCCAATTATCAATTTCAAAAATCACATTTTATGAAACGTGAAATGAACTCTACACTATTAAAGTTAAATAGATTGATGTACTCCCCTCCAATCCAAAACAGAGAAATTAGTAATACATTTAAAAACATTTGTCAAAAAGTATTAAAACAGAGAGGTGGTATTTTAAGGATCAACCTTCCCATTCCAATAACTAGGGGGTGGAAGAGATCCAGATAATCAAGAAGACATGATATTTCTTTACTGAGGTACCCCAAAAGTAACTGCAAACTATATTATTTAGAACACATTTTATATGCACAGTGTACGTGCATGTATTTGCATCATCATGTTTGATCACTGTAACGACCCTTCACCATAGTATTGCCCACTGTTCCTTATGAAGAACACGAGGTTAAAAACATTAACACAAAAATTTCCAGCAATCAGGACTTTCAAAAGTAAGTCAAAGAGCCTCTGAGTGCAGAGGAAAAACAGCTGTCAAAGACTACACAACTCAACTCTACAGAAGGGTCCACTGAAGTGTCACCAATGACTTACTAAATTGATATTTTCATGTTAAATACAAAACTTTTTTAAGTACCTGCTGCCTCTATGCCGAGCACTTTCACATACCTTATCTTACTTGACATTTCTCATCTTTTGTTAGTTGACATAGCTGATAAGAGATTTACTGTAAGATTACTATCTATTACTCCAGTTCATAAAGGAAGAAATGGAAAACAGACCAGTGGTTGCCAGGGGTTAGGGAGAGGATGTGACTACAAACAGCACTAAGGAGATATTTGGAGTGATGGAACGATTCTATATCCTGACTGTGGTAAGATTACAAAAATCTATACATATATCAACATTTATAGAAGTACACCAAAAGGAAAAAAAAGTCAATTAAAAAAATGTTACTGGGGCCTCCCTGGTGGCGCAGCAGTTAGGCACTGCGGTGTGGAGCTGTGAGCAGCAGCGACACGAGTTCAACAACTGGCTGGGAGATTCCCACCTCTCCTGCCTCGCCCGCTGCTCCCCTCAGCAGTGTATTTCCATCCATCTGCCTGTTCTGCTGCCCACTCTGTCTCTGGTGAGCCCTCTCACTGCCCCAGGCCTCTGGCCTGTACCCCAGCTTGTATGCATAAATAAATAAATCTTTAAAAAAAATGTAACTGCATTTCCTTAACAGCATGATACAGGAAATGACTGGGGTAGACTATTTCTCTTGGACTTCACTTCCTTTCAATACTGTGGCCACAGTATGCACTTTCATTTCGTTCATGAAATTAAATAACTTTGTAAAAACAGTTTAGTCCTTTGTTGGTTCAGGTATTTTTCAATGGAAATTTGAGATAAACAACTGAAAATTGACCTTTTTTAGAACAGCAATAAGTTCTCTTAACATATTTTATCATTTAAAAAACTTCAAGATAATTTCCCATATAGTAAGACCTTATAAAACTGCCTTCCAAATTCCTTTATGATTCCCACTACAAGAAAGTCTATCTTTAAACTAAGAAATAAGCTTCTACTCACACCCATTTCATAATCAGGAAGAAGGAAGAAAAAAATTTACTGAGTATCTACCTCCATAATGTGCCAAATATCAGTGAGTTCTTTCTAAACTGTCATATCTCACTGGACAATCTTCCCACCCTTGGCAGAAAGATAGCTTTCCAAATTTATAAAGAAAAAACATGGGGTTCAGCACATTAAGATAATGTACCCACAGCTGTTGACGAATGAGATAGTGGAGCCAAGATAAACCAGAGTTTTAAAATAACATCAAGTTTTTGTATGGCCTGTAAATAAAGGTATGAACACAGAGTACATGAAAATTTATGTGTGAAATTAACAAAGTCAGTACAAAATACTGATTTGTCATCTCTAAAAATAGACAACAGCCCAGTATTTGCTATGTGATACAAAATTCTTCCAATCAGAAAGATGTGCACAAGTCAATGGATCTGACTAGTAACCAGAAAGGGAGCTCGTCAGTATTTTGTTTTGTTTTCAGATTTAACTTTATTTATTTACGCATACAAGAACTGGGTGGTAGGCCAGAGGTGCAGGGCAGAGGGGGTGGTGAGAGGATTCACCAGAGACAGAGTGGGGAGCAGAACAGGCAGATCTACTGAAACACACTGCTCAGGGGAGCAGCAGGCGAGGTAGGAGAGGTCTGCTGTGCCATGTGGGTTAGCTCCCTGACCGGGGATAGAACTCAGGACACAGTGGCTGGTGATAGCTTGAAACTGCTGAGACTTAACCCCTCCTGCCACCAGGGAGGCCCCTCCTGAGTATTTTTTGTTACCAACAACTAAAAATATCCATCATTTTAATTCAGTTGAATTTTAATTGAAATGTAACTTATTTCCAGTTATGTCCACCACATAAGCAGTAACTGAAGGATAAAGTATCATATACCTAAAGCCTTCCCTTCCCTCAACTCACAGAAATTCAAATTACTATGCATGGAATCCAAAATCTTTTATAACCTGGGCCAAATTAATCTTTACATATTTCCCCAACTACCGAGCTTCCTAACACTTCCCTCTAGGCAGAAGTGAGTTCTTCCTGTTCCTTGAGCTCAAGGTGTACGTCTCTTACCTAAACTTTTGCCCATATACCCTCTTAACTCCACTTATGGAAATCCAACGCATCCCATAAGACCCACTAGATTCTCTCCTTCTCCAGTAAACCTTCCCAAGCTACCAGTTTAAAAGTTTCCTCCCTTATAGTTTTCTCCTTTGCTCAGAACACCTATAAAACTTCTTTCTCCCTTCATGGTGTGTATAGTATCATCGAATTGACCTTAAAATATTTACCTCCATTTTTTCATCTGTGTCTCATTTTTACAGGACAGAGATCCATGACATCTATTCTTGTAAGATTCATAACATCTCACACCTGTTTGTTAGCCAGAAAATGTATGGGTGTGTGTGTGTATGTGTGTGTGTGTGTGTGTGTGTGTGTGTGTGTGTGTGTGTGAGAGAGAGAGAGAGAGAGAGAGAGAGAGAGAGAGAGAGAGAGAAAGGAAAAGAGAGCAAGCTTGTTTTAGTTTTAGATTCCAGACTAATTTAGGATGGTACATAAATATATTTGCGTGATATATGTGTTATAAATATCTAATGCTTACTCAACTTAGACACAGTATGATAATTTCCCCTTCCGAATAAAAATGTTCAGAAATGTGCTATCTTTCTTGCAGCTAATGCTTCAACAATAGCTTCTAGTACAGAGACCGTCCAATGTCAAATGCCTGTATTTCCTTTTGATACCACTCACTTAAATTATAAAAAGTTTAGTGGTTATTATTTTGCCATATACATTTCTTTCTGAAAGTCCAGGCAGACCCTTTTATAAATACAGAAAATTGATGGAATGCTACCACCTTTAGAGGGGGGAAAGCCCAGATCTACCTCTGAAATACAGTTTGTCTTTAATCAGATAGAGATACTTCTTGCTAGGTCACAGAGTGAGTTAGCAGCAGAGCAAGTCTAGAGCTACAATCTAAGGCAAGAGTTCTCCAAACTACAGTGAGGTCATTTGTTAATGGGCAACTGGTCCTGTGGCAAAGGAATTACAGACTGAATCAAAATGATGTGATGATTTATTTAATATAATACACACTTAGCATCGGTAATTTTAAACACCGTAATAGTCTAAATAAATCCCATAGGGTCAATGGGAAGCTGCCTTTAATGGGCATTATTTATCTCCTTATGGAAATCCAGTAATGGCATTGGAAAAAGACATCAAGATGGAATTCAAGTGCAAGCTTTGCATGGATGAGTTATATAACACTAAGTGCCTTCAGTTCTAAAATTCAAAGTATCTAGAAAGAGGGACTTAAATCCACATTGCCTGGGTAGGTAGGATCTATGTGATCTTGAAAGGAAACACTTGTTAAGTGGTAAAAATCATTCCTAGAGAAAAATTAACGATAATATCTAAGAGTCAGACTCTGAAAAGGTAAGATACAGAGAGATAGCCTAAGAGAGTCAAACTCTTTTAAAATAAACCAACAAGGATCAGAAAGCAGGATTCCGCGGGCAGTGCTCCCAGACAAATGTCACATTGGCCAGGGAGACAGGTGCCGCATCAGCGGAGCCTCAATCCCAAATCAGTCATTAATGAGCATGAAGCCTGCATTACTTAACTTTCCCCCCAAGTTATAAGAGGAACAATAACCTACTGTCACTTAAGCAGCAAGCTATGAAGAGTACACATACACATGACTAGATTTGAGTATTGGAATTTTTTTTTTTTACCTACAAAGTAATCTGATATAAACTTACTAATATTTTTGGGCCTCCCTGGTGGCGCAGCGGTGGAGCTGTGGGCAGCGCGCACGCAGGTTCGAAGCCCAGCCGGGGAGAATCCCACATGGTGCGGCGGACCTCTCCTGCCTTGCCCGCTGCTCCCCTCAGCAGTGTATTTCTGATCTGCCTGTTCTGCTCCCCACTCTGTCTCTGGTGAACCCTCTCGCCGCCCCGCGCCTCTGGCCTGTACCTCAGCTTGTATAAATAAATCTTAAAAAAAAAAAAAACTTACTAATATTTTTGTAACGATTATTGTGCTTCACAGTATCTGGGTCTAATGGAACATAAGTCAAATGATTTACTGTAATAATATTACTACACTAGTGGACATTTCTAAGAGTAAAGAAAAGAGGGTTTTCCCTGGGTTTTCCCTCAACGTCTTTGAAGGGTTTCTTTCCAACAGTTTCTTTGAAAAATAGTTCACAGACCATAAAACTCACTTATCTGAAATGTACTGTTCAGTGGTGTTCAGAATATTTACAGCAGCACAACAATCACCACAGTACATTTCAGCATATTTTCATCACTTTCACTCAGTACTTGTGGTGTGCTCTTTTAAACAGCTCATTTTCCAGTTAGCCACAGAGTTACAACTGACCTGGTTCTGGTCATAGCCCAAACGTCACTTTCTCAGAGCACCCTTTCCTGACCACCCAATTTAAACCAGAGCACCAAGCCCAGGGAGCACACACCGCAAGCATTGTTTTGCAGCCACCCCCACTCTACTTTTTTCCACATACTGATCACACGTTAGCATTCCAACTCTTTTATTTATTGTCCATAAACTCCAAGAGGCCAACACTTTTTGCCTGATTTACTGCCATGTTCACCCCCAGTCCAGAACATGATGGACACTTCGTAAAAGTTTAAAGTTTGTAGAGGGCAAAAGGGACAGAAAGGAAGAGAAAAAGAAGTGGCTTCACTACTACGAATTTAATGAGCTTTTCTCATTTATTAAAGATCTTTCTTCTGATTTATTAAACTATGGATTTTCTATAACACTTTCCTCCTTTAGAATGAAGTCCAACCAGAGAAACTAAAGGTAAATTAAGTTATTCAAGTTTAATAGCATTGCAGACAGCAATATCTGATTTATTTTAAAGAGTTGGTCCCAACTTTTCATTCCTTCAGATCTTAACTGTGAACCATGAATATGTGTGTGTGAGTGTGTGTATATTAAGATAGTCACTTCTTTACAAAAGCCTAGAGTCTATGCAAAAATTAAATGCATGTTTCCCTTGCTTTTGTTTTTTTTTTTAATGTGACTAGCAAATACCTAATAAGTACCACAGAATTTGGGGAGGAGCGAATGATAATCTAAATCAACTGTAATAATCAGAAAATGCCTCTTAAAGGAAAGAGTATTGTTACAGTAAATGAAACTAAGGTAACAAATAGAACCAAACAAGTAACAGTTTACTGCTTGCATATGTAACAGCAGCAGCATAGGGAGAAGGTTCAGGTTACCGGATGAATCTTCCACACTTTCATTCCAGGGTCCAGGCTGCTTCCATTCAGTCTCTGCATTCCCCTAAGTCCTCTAGTTCCACACTTTGTACACATGCCAGACGAGTAACAACATGGAGAACCATAAGCATCATTTCTACAGAACTCGATCAATTACATGGGAAATAATAGCTAGTTCCAGGCTCAGAAAGAAGAGAACAAATTTTGGTGGACTGCAATAGTCTCTGCAGCAAGAAGGATTCGAAATCACTCATGAAGGATGGCTGGAATGTACACAGGAATAAAGGACACACAGAATAAAAAAACAAGTCAAAACTAAGCAATAATACCAGAAGACTGAGAGGACAAGTCTAACTATATTCTGAAGAGTAGTGACAGAAGATGAAGTTCCCAGATATAAACTAAAAACTAATTCCAATGCATGTCAAAATTTCTACCAGTTTACAAAGTGAAAAAATATGTACAAGTTAGTAACTTCTTAATAGTGCTAAGTTGGTTGTAACATGTAATTCAATTTTCTATGACATATACAATGTGATATAAAATTAAAATTTCCTGGTGAACTTTTTACATTAAACAATGTTTTTAAACATGGCAGTTAAGCACATAACAGTTCTTCCTAAGATAATGTCCTTTCATGACCTAATAAATTTGGTCTTTGTCCTACAGGCAATGGGGGTTTACTTATACTTTCCAGTTAATTACATATATTTTAGTGCATTAATTTTTTACAAGCCAGTGTTGCTTTAGAAATGAGAAAATACTTTTAGTCCTAAGGTCATAAGAGTTTAAATATAAAAAACAGGAGTTATCTGGAAGTGTGCAGAAATCTTACATATATAAACTATACTCAAAATACATGTCCCCTTAAAGCCTATAAAATTTATCTGACTAGGACTCAATTTCAAATTCTTAAATAAACACATAAAACATATGACAAATAGTAAACTCAAAAGGGGATTTTAAGAAAGCAGTTAATAAGCAAACTAATAAACTACTATAACGTTAACCCAAAACTCCCTTTTCTAAAATAACGACTTTTTAAACTAAAAGTGATATATCATACTATTCTGCTAAGTATTCACTATAGGTGAGTAAGGGAAAGTAAAATGCTCTTCTTTGCTACAGAAATTCAAATGTTATTGCTCAACTGTGAGATTAAAAACAAAAATTCTAGTTTTATTTGTTTATTTAACTTCCACAGATGTGTAATATCATATGGCGTTTGTCTTTCTCTGACTTATTTTACTTAACGTAATATCCTCTAGGTCCCTTCATATTTTGCAAATGGCAGAACTTCATCTTTTTTTTAATAGCCATATTTCACTGTGTATGTATACTATATCTTCTTTATCCACTCATCTATCAGTGAGCATTTAGAGTGACTCCTGACTCTTGTAAATAATGCTGTACTGAAAATGAGGGAGCAGGTGTCTTTCTGAATTAGTTTTTCTATTCTTCAGATAAATAAACAGAAGTGGGATAGCTGGGTTATATGGTATTTCTAGTCTTAATTTGCTGAGAAATCTCCATACTATTTTGCATAATGGAGAGTTGTATTTGGGATAAAGGTGTATTAAATTTAAACATAGAGGAACCACTCATGACCAAGAGAAATATGTGCTCATTAACGACAGAACACTCATTTCTAGCATCTGATATTAACAACACTATGAAAAATCACTTCTGCCTTTGCCCATATACCACTAATGGCAAGGGGTAAAAGGATGACACTGCACAGATGCCTCCTTAAAGATGGAGAGAAAAGAAGCTGTCAGAGAAACAAGGGTGCAGGTTCCATGTGTTGGAAACCTGGTGTGTGCTTCAATAAGTTCCAAACGCTTGTGTAAATGTTAGCTATGTGTCTTTCCAATCAGTTTAGAACTATTCAGCTAAGGGGCAACCAAAACAAATTAAATCAACCATGCAACAAAAACATCTGCTAATAATTTCTAAAGTTAATGGTTTCCAACAGTAGTACGTATCTCTTATAATAATGCTCTCCATGGAAAATATCCGAGCATTCACTGGTGAAAGATCAGCCTAAGTTAAGTGGAATTATTAGCAAAAGAAACTTCTACCAATTAGCATTCTGTTAATGTTTGGATAGTCAGATTCTAAAGAACTTTCTGCTTAACTCAGATTACTGCTTTTTTAAAAATTTAACACATACTATTACCATGGTAAAAGATCTGAAAAGTTATTTCTACAAATAGAATTTCGGGTCACTGAAATTCAATTTACCACACATTTGGAAAGAATGAAATAGTATTTAATAAATAATGCAATTATATTAAAAATGAAATCATTTTTTTTAATCTGGCAAGTACATAACTAAATGTTACACATTTAGACAAGCATGCACTTACTTATATACTCTGATGATACCAATGTTAGTCATATTAAAATTTGATGGTTTAAGAGTTATTTAATAAATGGACAAGCTTAGCTTTTTACTCTGTACACAAACAGAACCCAGGTCTACTTTAGGGATTTTATTCTGCACAACACAGCTCTTGCCCATAATACTCTCCTATAATAAAATAACACTCATTGTAAACTCAGTTATACGACATAAGGAAACACTAAAATTTATAATAAAACTCTAATATCTAGTGTTAGATTATCATGGGAAGTACCATAAAGTAAATCAACTTATATAAAAATAGCAGGAGTCACTATTTTCAGATAAGATTTGTACACTTCAAAAAGACTGACTTGGGAGGCTATAGTACTTACCCCAAAATGCTGTCAGTGCTTATAATAGTTTTAGAACTGCTTTTTTGGGAAATCCCTATACAAAACCTTTAGTACATTCTATTGATTATCTTCAATGAATAGCAACAAATCTTTAAACATGGAACTAAAGTGGACTTCAATTTTGTAAGCAATTAAGGTATCAGCTCTAGAGAGTATGATCAAGCAGAAATATATACATAAATAAATAATGCAATTATAAATTTATATATATATGTATATATATGATCAAAAGTGAGATGTAAACATAAGGTAATGGCATGAATTTTCATTTGAGGCAACCTTGGGAGGTTAAGCCATCCAAAGTGACTGCTCTGAGCATACTTCTCATTTGGATGTCATGTAAATCAATACTACAACTAAATATCATTTGGCCCAGCTTTCTCTTTTTTACCAATGAGAAAATTACATTTCTGAATAGGTAAAAGAACTTGCCCCATATCATCTACTTAGAACTAAACTAGGGAGTAAAATTCAGGTCTCCTAATTTCTGATTCAATATTCTTTCCCATACATACATTGCCTATGGTCTTCAACGCTTAAAAGAAGGAAAGTAGAATTGTCTTTAAACTCCATTAAAGGTTTCAGCTTTAAATTCAAATTAAGGCAATTGAGAGTCTCCAAACTTGTATAGTAATACACAATTTGATTTTAAAACACATCATATACTCAGCAATGCCCATTCCAAGTGCAATGTGCAGAAGGCAATGACAAATGCAAAAAAATCAACTAAGGATGGAGATACAGTAATTTAGATTCAAAGTGGTTGCGTCCCAGTTAAGATCTCATTTGGTAAAAACAAACTTCTTATAACTCAATTAAAACATACGGATGTACTTTTTTTTTCTTACCTTTTTTTTTTTAAGTAAGCTGTCATTACTGTCTAATAGCATTTATTGAGCATCCATGAAGTGACAGTGCCCTAGGCACTGACATTACCTCATTCAATCCTCAAAGCAACCCTATGGAGGTAGGCACTATTGTATCCCCATTCTAAAGATAAGGTAACTGAGACCCACAAAGGTTAAATAACCAGAGTGATAAAAGTGTAACAGGTCATATTTTCCAAGGGTGGCAACAAAAACATCTATTTCACATTTTTTTTCCTTAACAAACTTTTAGAACAGCTCTAAATTTACAAAAAAATTATATTGATAGTACAGAATTTCCCATATATACTACACCCAGTTTCCCTATATTAATATATTAATATATTATGTTACATTTGTCATAATTTGTACATTGACAGTGATATATTTTTATTGATTAACATCTACCCTGTATTTAAAAATCCGTAGTGTTTATCAAATGCCCTTCTTCTGTTCCAGGATTCCATGAAGAGACAGATATTAGTCATCTTGCAAATGGGACATCAAAACTGGCCAAAGGCACCGCCCAAATTGCTTACCGGTCACTGTCTTGGTTCTGCACCCGTGTGCACAATTCCAAGACTACTCAGGCTTAGGAAACAATAACAATGGGATTTATTTAACAAGCAGGGAAAATCAAAGAGTTACTGAAGCCAGAATATGGCCGTTTACCTCACTTAAAGCAATGTCCAGTCCTTTTAAGTCTCAAAGAAAAAACAACAAAGGCGGCCTCTTCTCGCCACTGCGAATGTAGAGCTCCTCTTCCAAACAATAGGCCACGTGTCGAAGATGGCATCTTCCTGCTTCTGCAGACGTGCAGCAGTCAGACTGTAGGCCAGGTTCCAACTCATGAGGACGACACAGGACACAACTGGAGATGCTCCTGGAACTGCTGTGGTGCCCCAGCACAACACTAGGCCAATGACACTGAAAACAGCAACTCTGTAGACGGCCCAACAGACTGCCCTCACTCATTTTAGGAAGGCACCACCCCGAGCCTTTGCCTTCTTTCCTCAGCTGCAGCATAAACAAAACGGGGAGCAGTTTCCGTTGCTTGGCTACTTACAAAGCGTCCAAAGTTGCGGGCCCAAAGTCACTGAAGATTTCAAAAATGCTCAACCAAAACTCTATATATCCTTGCGGCTCAAAAACTTCTGGCATCTGATTTCCAAACTCTCAATCTTGGCAGCTACATTTCCTACCGCTGCTTCTTCATTTCTTACATCATGGCAACTGCTTCCTCCCTTCCTACATCATGGCAACTGCTTCTTCTTTTCCTACATCATGGCGATGGACTCTTATTCTTTTCAGTCCCTTTATTTCTCATCAGAGTCTCCACCCCAAACTGCAAAACCTTTTAGCATTTTTTTCTGGGGCTATCTTTCCTCAATCAGCAACTACCCCTTTACAATCTCACTTGCTCCTTTTGTCTATAACAGTTTTTTAGAATTTCCTTGTTTTGATAATCAGAAGTGCCTTTCTTCAGTGCCTTTCTTAACAACTCCCTTAAACAATTTCCTCTTATCTGTCCTTAGAATTTTAGAAAGATCTATGTGTTAGCATAGCTGGCTTGAATCAGCAGACCAACCACTTTTGGAATACGGATCCTACAGTATTTTTTCACCTTGGTAACTGCATTAATACAAAGTAAGTCCAAAAGAACATGTGAATGAACTGTCATGGGAGGCAAGACCTTATGACTCCACAATAAAAGTACATTCATTCCCCGTGACAGGCCCAAGAAGGCAACGTATTAACTTCTTTTTAAATAACCATACTTGCTGCTTTCCATACCATATGGAAAAACTAGAAAAATTTTAAAATACTCAAATAATTCCTATTTGGTTTTGTTTAATGGCAGGGGTGCTTATGAAATATTATTAAATTTATTATACACATTTTAGGATCAAGTTGTAGCCAGTGCTAATTATAACATGCCTGGAAAAAATTTTAACCTACACTGATTAAAATTCTATTTTTAAAGGAAAAATCAAAACCACAGAAACAGTGCTTAGTTTAAAACAAGAACATGTATGTAATGCCAAATGCAATCCCTGTTTAGATGTCTCTTTCACTGAAACACTATAATTATAGAAAACCAAAATGAATTTCTAAGTGTTTCAAGATGAAATAGTCCTTGCATAATTTTCAAGACTTATAATTACTTTCCTGAAAAGGTAAATACTCCAAGTTTTAATTTAATATAATACTAACTCTGGAAGTTAACACAGATTGAACATGTGATTTTACTCTAAAATGGAAGTCACCAATGAAATTCAGAACCTTTTAAATTATCAAATTCTATCAAAAAAATTACTGAGAGGCTAAAAAGCCAATGCTAACTTCCTGTAGCTATTTATGAATAATGCAACCACCCAAGCTTACTGAATGGGTTTAAGGTGTCTCATATATGTTAAGTATCTGATCCACAGAGAAATGCATAATAGTCTCTCATTTCCCATTCCTCTTCAAACACACTCTAGCTTTACGCCGCTACCATTCCATTGAAACCACTGCAGCAAAAAGTCCACTTTCAGCCAAATCCAATGGCAACTTCTCTGTCCTCATTTTACTCCTCTTGGCAGCACTGTACACAAATAGCTACTTGCCCCTTAAAACGCTAGCCTCTCTTGGCTTCGGTGATACCACTCTCAGGACTTTTTCTGATCTCACTGATCTTTCTCCTGATCTCCTTAGTTGACTCCTCCTCTCCATTGGAGACCTCTAAATGCTGAGGTTTCCTATCACTCTAACATTGGTTGTTCTTTCTCTATCTTTCTCCTCTTTCCTTTCTCTATGCTAGCCTCATGCTGACCTTCCAAAAATATATCCCCGGGGTCTCACCTCTGAGCTCCAGACTCACAGATTCAGCTGATTATCTGACACAGGGGGTATCTAATCATTCAATTAAACACCTCCCAAATAAATGTTATGATTATTCCTCCCATGCCCATTTCACCACCCCCCACTCTACCCTCATTTTTCTCTATCTCATAAATTCCATCATCATCCATCCAGATTCTCTACCAAGAAAATTAGGAGTCACCTTTCATTATTCCTATTCCTTCACTCCCAAAATCCAATAAAATCAACAAGAGCCCCTTCAACCTTATTCCAAAATATATCCTAAATCTAACTTTTTCCATCTAGTTCCACTGCTACTCTCTTAATGCAAGCCATCATCTTTTGCTTGGATTACTACTGACTTCCTCTCTTTTACTCTTAGCCAAACCATACCCCCACCCACTCACGTCCGGTCCTTTTGCCATATAGTAGAGGGGGGAGAATCTTAAAATATGCATCTGATTATATTATTTCCCTGTCTAAGGCTCTTACTGGCTTTCCCCAGAACCTAACACCAAAATCAAATCCACCAAAGTCTGCAAGTCTTATGAGTTGACTCCCACCTCTCTTTCCAAATACATCATCTCCCATTGCACCTCCATCCCAACCACTCTGGTTAGGTTTCCGATAGGCTAGATCCTGCCTCTAGGCTTTGTACAAATTGTCCAGAATGCCTAGAAAGGTCTTCTTAGACTTCTGGCTTAACTAGCTTCCTTTCTTCCTTTTACGTGTTAGTGTTAGTGTCAGCTTAGTGTTCCCTTCCTTAGAAAGGCTTTCACTGAGGCTGATCACCACAAAGCAAGTTCCTCTTAGTAGTAATTCTCAGGCTCAACCCCAATTTCTTCATTTGTGGTTCTCATTACAACTTGCACTTATTTATTCATTTGTCTGTTTTCTTGTTTTCAGCTTGTCACCCCTCTAGGATTTTAGCTGTATAGTTTCATGGTTGTGAGCACCATGTTGAAACTGCTCACTACTGTAGCCTCAGCATAAAATGCAGCACACTTGGAAAGAGCTCAGTTATTGTTGCTAAATGACTTAGTATGAAAAAGAAGGAAAGTCAAATAAATTACCACTACTAATTTGAATTTTTTTATGAATTTAAAACAGGTAAAAATAAATGTGGTTAGGTCATAAACATGTCTCCCAATTATTGGTCCTTTTACTACTTTTCAATTTGCATGGGATCCATTCTACTTGAGAGTAACAAAAAATAATGTCATGCCACCTTTCATTCAAAGAAAATTTTTAATACCCAGTATGCTTTCAAATGTTTATGTCCACTGAAATCCAGAAGGCAGTTACTAGTTCTATTTTACAGATACACTCATTAAGGATTAAGAGGTCAAGAAATTGCCTAAAATAAGTTACTTAGTGGGCTACTTAATGGGATAGCAGAGGCTTGAATCCAGTTCTCCTGGACCCCAATCTTGTCGACTTACTCTTTTTTCTTTTGTGTTTTGTTTTGGTGCACACTTTTAGCCTTTTTAAAACGGAAGTGTACAGTAGAGTGTATACATGCTAAGTATATCAACTTGATGAAGTTTTACAAAGTGAGACAGATAGAACATTAGCTACAACCGGGAAGCCTCATTCACATGTGCTCCCTCCCAATCATTAACTGTCCCCAATGGTAACCACTGGTCTGAATCCTTGGACCACCCATAGTTAGTCTTATCTGTTTTTTAATTTTATCTCAATGGAATCAGCAAGTATATTCTCTTCTGTATCTGATTTCTTACACTCAAAATTAAGTTTTGCTATTCATCCACATTAGTGTGGCAACCACCCATTCTTTTTCTTTGCTGTACAGATTTTCACTGTAAAACTACAAGATTTATTTTAGCTTTAGACATTTAAATATTTTCCAGGTTTTCATGGATGGAATTAGAGGGGATCATACTCAGCGAAACAAGCCAGAAAGAGAAAAATATCGAATGGTTTCACTTATAACAGGACTATAGGGAAACCAAATAGGAGAGAGACACTTGGGGGGTGGGGACGGGGGAGGATAAGGGCACAAAATGGAGTAGAAAAGGACACAAGGGACCATGGAGATGGATCACGAGTGAACTGGTGGTGGGTTACCCAAGGGGAATACAAAATGTAAAAGATATAAATAACAATAAATATATATATATTTTTTTCCAGGTTTTAACTATTACAAATAATACTTTCATGAGCATTCTTATTTTGTAGGTGAAGAAATGAAGATGTAAAAAGGGTGAAATGATTTAGTCAAAGAAACACAGGAACTGGGCACCCCAACTAAATCCCCAAATGCCTGATTTCCCTTTACTCTATGACAATCAAAAGTCCATCTAAATCTTAACATTAAAATGTTCAAGTGCTTGCATAATATAAAACCAACTCTTAACAACTCTTAAGTTTCAAACACTATGTCAAATATTATTTTTTATTGCAGTAGTGCCAACTTTTTTTCGCCAAAACTTTTAAAACAAATGTAATCTTCCCTAACTATGGCATCAATGAGATTATGGTGTTTGGAATAAAAAAGAGTAACAATTTATTTCCACACATATCACTATTCCACAGAGACACAGAATTTACAAATAAAATTTTGGTTATAGCAGGTTAAAAATGTTTCAGATTGGGAATTCCATCAAAATATAAACAGGGCTATATTAAGGGTGTCATATACAAGTCAACAACTATCAACAAATAGTCAACAACTTATGAGTAAGTAGTTCTTTCCAAAACTTTACATTTAAGTCAGCTACTGGAATTCAGAATGCATTTTCTAGTAGAAATTAAATGACAACATAGTGATCAGGTTTTAGATCATCCTACAAACTCTAGCTTCACTCAAACATACCTGAAAATAGCACTAAAAACAGCATATTCTTTAACCAATATGAATAAACACCTAACTAGAAGTAATGATTTATAAAACTACATCTTAACACCCCAATCTCGTTATATTTACTCACATAAACTGTGGGAGGCCCACTCCTATCTCCCTGTCTCTTTCTTCCAAATACTTCCGTGACCAGCTTATGTGTATTTTTTTAATCCCTCACCACACTCTATGTTCCCAGATCCTGGGCCACAGAATTCAGACCACAGTTTATCCCATAATTCTAGTCCCTTAAATAGCTCTTCATGACTTTCACTGCTAGAAAAATCCTTGGGAGGACAAAGACAAAGAGAAATAGAAAAAATTAATGGGAAGCAGGGAGAATCACAAAGTCCCAAGAAATCCTAAAAAGTATTTATCCTTTTTTCACCAATGTTTTTTTTTTTTTCTAAACTTCTACTTCCATCGAAATAGTCTTCCCAAGGGGCTACTCAATCCTTCTAGTCTTTAAACTCCTAGGCTGGGCACTTCTGAGTATCTATCTCCCCTCCCATTAGAAAAGTTTCCTATTCCAACATTTCTTCATTTCTAACTTAAACCAAAAATTGAAAGATAAAGAAAGGGTTATGTTGATAACATCAAACCTTCAGTTACACACAGAACTAAAATATGAGATGAAGACTAAAGAATAGTCAGGTCATTAAGGGTGCCATGAATCTATGTTATTTATATACAAATTAGCAACTATTACAAATAAATGACTTGGAACAAAGCAATAGTTTCATAAATAGACACCATACAATTTTACAGAAATGAGAAAAATCTACCTTACATATCACAATATAACATTACACTATTTGTATGGCCCACCTTATCTTTCCAATCATTAGATTGAAGATGAATCCTATAAGGTCTCTGTACAACCAAAACCAACCTTAGCGTGCCAAATATAAGTAAAATCCACGGTCTCAAAAAGTTAGCTGCTAATCTGATGAAATTAATTTACTAACAAATGGAAGAATCAATTTCTACTTTCTTTTTTTTTTTTAAAGATTTATTTTTTATTTATACATACAAGCTGGGGTACAGGCCAGAGGCGTGGGGCGGCGAGAGGGTTCACCAGAGACGGAGCGGGTAGCAGAACAGGCAGATCAGAAATACACTGCTGAGGGGAGCAGCGGGCAAGGCAGGAGAGGTCTGCCGCGCCATGTGGGATTCTCCCTGGCCGGGCGTCGAACTCGCATCACCGCTGCCGACAGCTCCACAGCGCAGCGCTTAACCGCTGCGCCACCGGGGAGGCCAATTTCTACTTTCTGTAGGTGATGAAAACCAAAAGGACAAGAACTATACTAGCCTTAAAGTTCACTGAAATGACTTTGAAAACCAAAAGAAGCCTGAAAATCATAAATGATCTCAAAGAATTCTTAGCCACAGGAATGAGCAGTTGATTCTCTAAATTTCAAAGGGAGGTTTTAAGGAAAGTAAACTAGTAAAGTAAAACTGTATCATTCTCTCTGTCAAATAGCTCTTTAAAATAAGTAACTCATAGGCCAAAAAATTTCAATGGACTACAAAATGATTAAAGCTGACAAGAAGCCACACATTTAAGCACAATAATGTAAAGATGTATCCCAAGTAATCTGAGCTCAGCTGATACAGACAACTCAGCGCCCCATCAGAGAGGTCAACCTGTAACAATTAAAAATCACCTGAACCTACCCATTATTATTTTATATAAGCAGGTCTTGGTTCTATCATTTTCTCTATGACTTTGGGTAAATTATTTAACCTCTCTGGGTCTTAATTTCTGCACTAGTAAAACAGAACTAAAGATGATATCTGCCTCATGATTGCAAGGATTAAATAACATAAACTATTTTTGAGACACTTCAAGAACAGAGAAAAATGCTCAATAAAGGTCAGCTACTTTTGTTTCCTCCAAAGGAGAGCAAATATAGAAGTTCCTTGAAGTCACGCCCATGATTTTGACACACATCATAACCTTCACAACCCCAGGACAGTGCTAAACAATCATGGAAGCACAATATTCCTTTACTGAAGATTTATGAGTCATATGAAATCTAGAACCTTGAAACTGAAGGAGATTTTAGAAGACATCTGGAACCATTTCACTTAATTCAACAGTAAAATTCATAGAAGACTATCAGATCTTAGGTTGACGACTTTTAGGACAGAAGCATGCTATCTCAACAAAGCATTTAAGTACAGTTCCAACTGCTAGAATGTTCCCTTTGAAGATTCATTGCACTGATTACTGCTTCTCATAAACTTATCTGGAAGGCTGAATTCACTAGAGGGCATCACAATATTAGGAGAAATCATAGTGCCAGAAAGAACCACTAAAAGGAAAGAATCAGTCTCGTTAAGAGAGAAATGCTGCATCCAGCTGTATAAAACATGTGTGTTAGCTTAGAAATTATTGTTTTTAAACACACATGAAAATGCTCAGAGTACTTAAAACTTGCTTTATGTATAAGGCTAGTAATTTAGATTACCATATAACCTGGGCTCTTTTCAGCTCCAAAATAAGGTCTCCCAATAATTTATGCTTTAAAATAAAATAATTACATGTTTAATATAAGAAAAGAGGACAAAATGAGATTACAAGTATTACTTCTCCTTGCAGTCATACTCCAAGTCGCCACCAGCTTTCCAGTAAAAGACCCAGTGCCAACAGTATTCAAAGGCTTCTTTTTCTCCACATCCTCACTAACATGCTTCTGATCTTCTTGGTATAGGCCATTCTCACAGGAGTGCAGTGGTATCTCGTTCTGGTTTTAATTTGCAATTCCCTGATAAGTAGTGATGAGCATTTTCATGGGCCATGTCGTCTTTGGAGAAGCACCACATATAAAGGAATAAAAATTACCACAATTGAGCCTCCCTGGTGGTACAAGGGGTTAAGTCTCAGCACTATGAAGCTACGGCCACTGCAGCAAGAGTTCGATCCCTGGCCAGGGAGCTGACCCACATGACGCAGCAGACCTCTCCTGTCTCGCCCGCTGCTCCCCTCAGCAGTGTATTTCAGTCAATCTGCCTGTTCTGCTCCCCACTCTGTCTCTGGTGAATCCTCTCACCCTTCCCCCAACACCTCTGGCCTACACCCCAGATCTTGTATGCATAAATAAATCTTTTTTAAAAAAAGAAAATTATCACTATCTCACACCATAAGCAAAATTCAAGCCAAATGGATAAAAGACTTGTTTGTAAAACCTGAAACCATAAAAATATACAGAAAAAAAAAAAAAAACAGGCAAAACACTCCGCAACATAGCCTTCAGTGATGTCTTTGTGGGTTCATCTCCAACAGCAAGAAAAAATATAAGCAATTGAGACTATGTATCAAACTGAAAGGTTTCTCCACAGCAAAAGAAGCTATCACTAAACAGACACTACTGAATGAGAGAAAATACTTGCACACCATACATCTGACAAAAGGTTACTATACAAGACTCATACTACACAACAAAAACAAATAACCCAATCAAAAAATGGGCAGGAGAACTAAACAGTCACTTCTCCAAAGACTGTCTCCTAAGATTAGGCACAAGAATGCCTGCTCTCACCATTGCTTTTCAGCACTGTACTAGAAGATCTAGCCAGAATAATAAGGCAAGAAAAAGAAATGGATGACTTTTGTTAGCCATTCAAATTGAAAAGAGAGAAGTAAAAATATTTCTATTTGTACATGACATGATCCTTAACACAGAAAATCCCAAGGAATCTCTCTCTCTCTTTCTCTCTCTCTCTCTCTCTCTCTCTCTCTCTCTCTCTCTCTCACACACACACACACACACACACACACACACACACACACACACACAAATAACTCCACTAAAACATCTGAAGGAATAAGATACCTACAAGCACACTTAAGAAAAACTTGTAGAATACACAGGGTTGCATTTAGGGCGCATCCACATAACCTAGGATAGCTGTCCCACTTTAAGATCTTCAGTTTAACCACATCTGCAAAGACCCATTTTGGCCACGTTCACAGGTTCCAGGGATCAGAACTTGCATCTCTTCTGGAGAGACATTTCCAGTCTGTCACAGTATGTCACCTTAAGAATGTAATAGGTCAAACCTTTTGATCAGGAATTAGATCATCTTAGGCTCCAGGTTTTTCTGATGCAAGGTTTCAGGCCTCTGACCTTTGGAAGTGTAAACACATACCTTTAGCATTACCTCAGGAATCTCTCATTGGGTGTGCAGGAGAATATCGAAAGGAGGATCTACTTGCCTCAACAGAAGAGAAATACCTATTTTGCTGTCAAAGAAAATGAGTGAAATTCTGCTCAAATTTAGAGGCCTCTTGAACTATCCACGTGCATCTAACTGACATACATACTCAATAATCAAGTTTTCTCAAGCCTTGTTATGGAGGGGTCTTTCTGTTGGCAGGATTTTATTTCCCCAATACATTTTAAGAAAATCCTGCCAACAAAAAAATTAATAAAGGTTAATAATAAACTAAGCTTCTTAATTAATTTGAGATGAACTACTTTCTAAAGACAACAAAATTTATTTTTATCTTCTAGATTTTTTCAGACAAAATTTCAGGGCCCAATAGTCCTCTAATCTCCTCCAGAATCAAGCAGTTTTTACTCCATAAAATCAAAATAAATTCCTGAGGTATTAGTTACATGTGAAATATGAAAGCATTAAGAATTAAAATAAAGTAGGAAAAATAAGCAAAGAATCAAAACAGTCACTTATGAAAAGATACATTTAAAATGGAAAGAAAATGAAAGCAATGTAATGCCCTGTTTCCAATTTGACATTAATATGTAGCAAAAGTGAGGGTATGGGGAAACAGGGACTCTTAAATATACTATTATAGAGAGTATAAACTGATAGAGCCCTTTTAAAAGACAATTTAGTATAACTGGCAAAAGTTTAAAGGCAAATACATTTTCACTCAATAATTTCATATCTACTCTTCGACAAAAAACTGATAGATGTATAAAAATGTTCACTGAAGGTCTGTATATGGGAATCAAAAATAGTGTAAGCAGAACCTAGTTGCAGTACTGGGTTAAATAACACGGACTGCGATACCTGACAAAGGGTAAACTCTGCACTCTGGAACCACTACTTCCTGACACCAACTGAGTGTTCCATAATTCAACTCAAATCTGATGCTCAGTACTTGGAGTTTGTATCAGATCCCAAAGGTAAGGGCAAGGGCCCCAACAAAAATGCCCTTACTCCAGAGATACCCAATCTATCGGAGCTTTTGTGAAACTTGGTAACAGATACAGCAGTTCCCACCACTCTCCTTGAGGTGCAGTAATTTGCTAGAACACACAGAACTCACTGAGAGCACCATACTTAAACAATTACAGTTTACTTATAAAGAATACTACTCAAAACAGGCAAAGGGCAAGGTCTAGATGGACAAGGTAGAGAGAATGGGAGATTCAGAGCTTCCATGCCTTCTCTTCAAGAAACGCAGATGTCACCCTCCAAGCATATCAATGTGGTCACCAACCTGGAAACTCCAAAGTCCCAGAGTCTAAGGAGCTTCGATTGAGATATCACTGGCCATGTGACCTGAATTCAACTCACCCCAGATGTTCCAACCCTCCAATCCGGAGTTTAGTCTTTCTGAGGCTGCCAGCCCCTCTCTTGAAACTAGATTATCTAAGAGTCCATCCTGAGTCACTTCATTACATTAAACTCGGGTTTGATTAAAAAGGCTCAGAATGAATAACAAAAATACTCCTATAATTCAGGAAATTCCAAGGGTTTTAGAAGCTGAGTCTAGAACCATCACAATGGCCACAGATATATTCATTTTTATATCACATACACAATAAACGGAAGCTATTATTTTAGAAACTTGTAGGATCAGCCTCCCCAAAAATGTTCAGATAGTTTTTCTCCAAGAAGTCCAGAGTAGATGCTTTCCAATAGATGTCACCTTAGTATTTGGAACTAAGGTTAATCAGGGTCCTGTGGGCCTCTGGAGAAATGTTACCTAATCTTAAATAATGCAGATTATCCAGATTTAGGGCCCTATCCAGAAATAACCTCTTTATATAAGCCTATCTTAAGGCAAGACAAAAATCCAGAGGCAAGGTTTTATCATATGAAGTCATCCCTCCCCTCCACCGCTCATCATAGGAGACCCCTTCTCTCTCCTAGATGTCCCAGGCCGCTATCCCATTCCTGAACAGGATATACTACCCCAGTTTGCCCCATTTACTTTAGAATTTACAGCCATGTAAATTCTCCATACATGCGTAATTAAATTTGGTCTTTTTTCCTAATAATGTTCCTAAAGTTAATTTGTTTGCTCGCCCAGCCTCAGAAGAACCCAGAGGGGTGGGAGAATTTCCTCTGTACCCCAAGAAAACCCACTAGTTGGTTGTTAAAATAATGTAATGATTTAATGTAATGTAAAGATGAAGAAGGGGGAACAATCAAAAGCATTAAAGGCAGCAGCAATAGCAAAAAGAAAAAAACAAAAAAACAAAAACCCTGGGGGGCAAACTGACTATGAGGTTTCAAGTATACAGAAACAGGTATAACTAGGCAGGTATTGAAGATAGCATCAAGAATGATTTTAGCAGTGGTCTAGTTGAGACTGAGGGCACCAAGAAGAAACTTCCAATAACACTAGAAGTTGAGAATTTGACCCTAAAACTGGGAAAGGAGATGGGCAGAGTCAGCTGTCAGAGTTATCCATAAAGAGAGCATAACAGAGACATCTTCACGAACCCAGGGACGTGGGGGACGTGAAAGAGACACGTGGGGAAGCTGACAATGGCAGCGGTTATTTTCTCTTTCTATGGTTCCCTGCCAGAAGGTGCCTTAGATCTTTCTTTCAGGCTTCAGTGAGCCACTTTGGGCCAAAACTGTTTGGCTGGGCATTGACCCACAAGGATGGGCAGCTTTGGGTGTTTTATTGGGAAACTATCCTTCCCTTCTTTTTCTATGCACACTAATTCTATTAAAGTCATTTTACACAAAGCATAAGAGTATGCTTTATCTTTGTGCGCATGAGCAACCAGACTCCTTTAGAACATTCAAGTTTGGGGGTCCACAGGGTCTGTCCACTAACAAGATGTTCCATCACCCCCAGAAAACCCTCACTACTCAAAGAAGGATAGCAGCTAATGGTGTCACATGAGCATCTGCTTGAGTCAAATAAAAACAAGCTTTGCACACAACAGAAAATTTAATATAGAAAAAGTAATACAGAAAGTACATTCTAAACTCTATAACATATTCCATTTAATATTTTGAATTCTAAAAAAAAAGAAGATACTTCATTTTTAACAAAGAATCACATGCTAAATGCCAAACAGAAATGCTGTGCTTTGTTGACAGAAAAGTACTATTTTATTTTCAATCAACAGGAAACATATATCTCTCTAGCAGAAATGTTTATTTTTCAAAGAAAAGATTATGGAACAACCATAGAATATCTCAAGAATTCAACATAAACAGAACAACTTTGATCAATTCAAAAATTTCCTATTCAGATACATGAAGCAAGATAAACACCTCAAGCATGGAAGTCATTATGCAGACTTTCTCAACGCTTTACAGTCTAGCTTTTAGAAAGTATATTCAATAACTAGAGACTGCCTTGTTAACTACCATGGTTCACGGTTTATTTTTCCCCACAATGAACACATCATCTCTTCCTTTTGTTGCTAGTTTCTCAGAAAAGAGTCCCAATTCTGTCTTTCAGCTGGTGAAGGTGACAAATGAGAGAAGCCAGAGAAACCAGAGTTAGGGGGTCAGCACACTAAGCTGGTCAGATGGCTCATGGTATAAAACAGCTATAATGGGCATGGAGCTGAGCCACTCCAGATTAATTGAACAGGCTTGTTAACTAGGGATAACAAGAGAACCGCACTGGTCCTTTGGGTTAGGAGAGGAATGCCAGAAGCATCTGAGAACCCAACCTGTGACCCATACCCCCAGGCTCCAAAAAGAGGTAGAGGCAGCAATGTTAAAACTGGCCCCATTCTTGGAGTTTTGCTTTTCCCAGATAGCAAGGAACACCCCTGGCAAGAATATGGACAACAAAGGTAAAAATCTGGGCCTAGATCCCAACCTCCAGAAGGAAAGGGGTTAAAGGGTACCTTCCCTCCCAAAACTCCATAAAACTTGGAGCATTCAAGTTTCAAATATGGCTAGAGAAATCCAAGATTTTCCTAAAGAAAGCAAGCTGGCATGACACTCTCTTCACTCCAAGGACCCTGTCTCTAATGCCAAATTACATAAAGGACCAAACTGCATAAAACTTTAAAACGTATGTGTATTGCGCACACTATTGCTTAATCAAAATGAGTGTATAAACCAGTTACAACTATCGGTGACTATTTATAAACTCTCTGTCATACACAAGGTAGACTTTGAACTGGGGCTTATTTTCATTATCTTAATCGAATAGCAGCTGAGAATGCCGCTGGTCTGAAACCCAACTTGCTTTAATTATATACCCCACAGAATGCCAAGATCTTCCCCAGAACACTGCTAATTTCTATGGGGCTTAGATTCTCTTAGGCTCTGAGAATTCTGTCTTCTAGCGCAAATGATCAACCAAGTCTATGCTCTCCCATCTACAAAAACCCCCAAATTAAGGGGCAAGGGGAAGAACCCTTAAGTAAAGCAGTTATAAATATTGAGGCTGGGGGAGGAAACGTCATTTTAAATAAAAGATAGCCTTAACCCATCTTGCCTCTCCTGCCAGTTCTTCAATGACCTGGAATTCCTACACATCCAAAACTGACCTTGAAACTCCACATGGTTATCCCTAAACTGAGGAAAAGTTCAGCCCTTTCCAGTTCTTGCTCTCTGGTGGGCACACCCACATCTACCAACATGCTTAGTAGCTCCAAAGCTGGAATTACATTTACCAGAATCCACCCTTCAAATTTTCAAGATAAGAAGAATTCTGTTACCCTATTAAGCCACATTTCCAGCCCTAATGTTTCTTCCTGGTATAAAGGCAGGCAGAGCAGGGTCTTCTTAGCCAATAATTACAGAACTGAATTACCAGGCTGCTGTTTTATTTTTTTATTTTTTTAAAGATTTTTATTTATTTTTGCATACAAGCTGGGGTACAGACCAGAGGTGTGGGGCAGCGAGAGGGTTCACCAGAGACAGAGTGGGGAGCAGCACAGGCAGAGCGAAGGAAATACGCTGCTGAGGGGAGCAGCGGGCGAGGCAGGAGAGTTCTGCTTCACCATGTGGGAATCTCCCTGGCCAGGCGTTGAACTGGCGTTGCCGCTGCCTGCTGCTGCCGACAGCTCCACAGCGCAGCGCATAAACTTAATCGCTGCACCACCAGGGAGGCCCCACCAGGCTGCTGTTTTAACTGCTCAACAGCTCAAACTCCACACTTCCCTTTCTTAACAGATCAATGTCACCTGCATGTCCTCTCTTTCAAAAGCAACTACTGCCAATTACTGTATTCCATTCTTCCTAACACTACCAGTGGAACTGTGACCTAACAATCAAGTAAAAAGTATACTCTCATTTTTTCTACAGTTTTAAGAAAGTCTCAAAAAGGTAAAATTGATTTTCCACAGCCCTCAAAAAAAAAAAAGAAAAACAGTCCTACTATGTATCAGGTACTGTGAGGAAAAAGTGTGTGACCTATACAGGGCAGCACAATTTGTTACCCTAAAATATCTTTGACATACAGATTCTTTCCTAAGGAGTTCTGAGAACTAAGTGGAAGCTGCCCTTTGGGAAGAGACATTTACACGCATGTGGGAAAGTCTCCATTTGTAAGGGTGTCTCTGTCACTGAACTGGAAGGTCAAATCTCTCACCCACCACAGAGGAGAAGGCAGTCTTTAAATCTGCATGGCAGCCAAGTCCTGATTTACTGTGCCTTTCCTACAACCTCCCAACACTGACTTTCCCCTTATGCTGCTCCCATGGCATTCTTCATAGCAGAAGTTATTTAAGGAGGTGACTTAAGTTATTTTGCCAAGTTACACAGCTTTCACTGGGTCTCTCCCCTGTATACCTCCTGTACACATGTTATTAAACTTCCTGTTGTCATTTTCTCTATCAATCTGTCTGACGTTAATTCGGTTATGAACCATTCTGGAAGAACGAAGATGGAAAAAATCACCTCCTCACCCTCACAATTTTGCAATGAGGATGGGATGATGTCATTGGCTGGTTGCTGCTTGCTCCTGAATGGCCACTGTACAAGAGATCTTGTGACTTCTGACCAAAAAAGACCTGCAAAAGGTAAAGTTTTACCATTTTTGCCTCCCAGACCTCTCTACTTTTGGGGTCCAGGTGAAGTGTGATGACACATTTTCTCTCTTCTGAATTTAAGGTTGGCAAGAGAAAATTTTAGTGGAACGGACCCTTTGAATATAATGATTCTTGGTTTTGAGTATTCTTGTTTGTTAAGGGTTTCATCCCTTAATGCTGGTTTGAATATTCTTGGTTAATCCCTTCCCTTGTCTTCCCTTATCTGCCTTTTGTGCAGTTTGTCAAAAAAGGATGACGCTTTTCTTTTTTGTGTTGTGCCCTAAGAATTTGGCTTTTGACCTCTTTGGTATCTGCCATTTGTTTGGAAGGAGCATTTACAGGAATGGCATGTCAAAATTTGGGGTCTGGCTGTGCTAGCTCTCTGGGGGATTTTTCAAACTTTATGACCAGTCTTTCTGGTCTCCACCAGCAGGAGAATGCATGTACTTGCATGCATTGGGCAGGCAACTGAACAGGTTCTGGAATCTAGGTGAATCCATTCTTTCCAAACTGGGTGAGGACATGTGATTCCCTGTGTTTCGGAACAGCTATTTACAGGGCCTCTCATAGTTACCACCTTTTATTTCAGGACTATTCCTTGGCAATGAGTTTTATGGATCTTATGAAGGCTGTGCCTTCTGCACTCTTATCCATAAAACAGCTTACTGCTTTGAATCATTATTTGGATTAAGTTCCTACTGGTCAGGCAAAGGACTATTTGAATTGGAAAAAGTTCTAAATTGAAGATTTTTGAGAGTCCGCTCAATCTAAATAATTGCCTTATTGGTACCTACAGAAAGATCAAATTGAAAAGAGGCCTTTGTTGAATGCTTCATATTGATTTTTTTTAAGAGATGCTGCATTAAACTCAGCAGCTCTACAGCATAGCAATCTTAACTCCCATCTTAAATTAGAAAGCCCCTGATATAAAAGTTATACTAAAGGGAATGTAGTTAGATAGGGTCAGCCTTTTGCTATTCTGGCTACTACCCAAATTCTCTGAGCAATTACGGTTATCTTTGTCTTACAGTCTTTACAGCACCAGAGATATGACTTCAGAAACAACCCAAGGTCCACCCAATATCTACCTACCCAAATATCCCCTAGACTTGCTACATCTCTTAATTCTCAGAACAATCATAGCAGAAAAATAGCACTGTGACCCCCTTTAACAGTGAGTAAAAAGATTTAGGTTAAAGAATAAAATTCCCTGCTCCAAATCAGCATGACAGTAAATGTTAGAATAGGATTCAAATCCAGTCAAGCGATTCAGAATTCAAGTTGTTATAATATTTTTAAAAAAGATAACACTGTGTCTCTCATACAAACATAAAATAACTATAATTTTATCTAATTCATTAATTGTTTCATACAATTCTAAAATAAATCCATAAAGCATATAGAAACGGTGAAATGTTACTGCTTAAAAATCTAAAACTTCTTCCACAAAAGAAGGAAAAAAAATAAATTACCTCCAAGGAATAAAATTAATTTACATGTTTTAGGACAAGAATAATTCGCATTGCTGTCAGTTATTCAGAATTTGTAAAGTTATAAAACAAAATTTAAAAAAAAAAATAGGAGTTTAATGAAAAAAACAGTATGAGTTGCAGACCCTTTAAAAGGAACAACAGGCCAAAAATGGAGTCACTTGAGTCGGCAAGCCAAGACTTACACCTAGTTTCCTAATACCTGCCTCTCCCAGGAAAGTAATCTTAAGCAGGCAGTCAGGAATTTCCTGACCAGGTAATCTGGCTGATAGACCCCTGCCATCCCCCAGGGGAAGGTGACCTTATCTGACACAAGCTCCTCTCTACTTTCTACTGCTCTCTCCTGTCCCAGCTGTACAGTCTTGCAGAGCTACTTTCACAGGCTCCTGTTGATCCAGAATCGTTTAATAAAGTCAATTACATCTTCAAATTTACTCAGATGCTTTTTTTTCTTTAAACACCTCAGAGGTTAGACCTACAGGGAAAGAGCTCAAGACATCATCTAGTTTCTGTTGAAGAACATGTTGTAATCCTTTCGGTACATTTCAAAGACTTTCAGAAATATTCCTTACCTGGCTCCCACTATGCCCAAGGCCTAATTCTTTTAGAAAAGAATTCATACCCTTGACAACCTCTAGAAAAACTGAGTTAGTCCCTACCATAAAACTAAGCTTTCATTAAGATAAATTTTTCTCTATCACATACTAAGCCAGAAATTTAAACAATGTATTTATTTATATATTGTTAAGTTTCTTAATATACCTAAAACTAATGAGGGTTTGGTTTACATAAACAACGACCCACACAATTTCTCTCTGGAGAAATAAAGACATAATTAGACTTAGCCATGTCAAAATATCTGACCCAAAATTAATTTTCATATTTTCTTTCATAAAAGCAGTAATCCCAATCCAACTTCTGCCTCCCGTAAAGTCCAGTAAATGGTCCAGCTAAATGCAACTAAAAACCCTAGACATTATATATAAGACAAGCAAAAGGCGGCTCCAAAGATGATGAGAAGGCACAGTAGCTAGGAACCTTGGACCTATGTAAAGACTTGGTGGTGAGTTCCTGAGTTTTCCCTTTTTTGCCTCATATACCACATGAATTTGAAGCTGAAGAAGTCAGTAATTCAGAAATGCCAAAGGGGGCAAACAAACAAACAAACAAAGGCCCCACACTTTCAAGTCAAAAGACCAGAAAAGAGCAGTGTAACTAAACAGAAAACTTTGCACAATGACCACTACATTATAGCCAAAAACCATATAAAAAACTGAGCCCACCCCACCCACAACAGCACAGTCCAAGTAGAGGGCCTAAACTTTCATTTAACCAGGGTGTAAGGTTCTATTATATCTGCCTGAACATGACCACACCTAGCTGAACCCATCCCTTCAACTACAGGGGTGATATCCTTTCCTCTGACACACGGGGTGTATGGAGATAACCTAGATTTCTACTACTAAGACAGTAATGAGGCAATTCTCCCCAATCTTATGGGGTGGTATCAGACAATGCCTAGTAGAATTAGCACTTTCACTACCCTCCAACAGAAAGACAATCATCCCTTCCCAGTGTTGTCAGTAGAGACCACTGTTGGGAAAAGTGAGGAGGGGCAAGATGCTGAGGGAGGAGGTTACACTCCCAACCCTGAAATGAGTCCTTCTTTGTGTGTCAATGGACCAACTCCTCAAAAGCACACAGAGCACCCAAAATAAAACACATAATTTGAACAGCCCTATAACTATTAAGGAAATTGAAATTATAATTAAAAGCCTCCTGAATAAGAACTCTCCTGACCCATATTGTTTTATTAGAGAAGTCTAGTTTAAAAAAGAATTAACACAATCTCTTCCAGAACACACAATAATAGGGAGCACTTTCCCATTCACATATGAATCTAACATTACCTTGATACAAAAATAGGAAAAACACAGTACACAAAAAAACTACAGGCCAATATATGAATATAGGTACAAAATCCTTAACACAACATCACCAAATAGAATTTACAATGTATAAAAAGTTGAATTTAATCCCAGTTAATTTAATGCAAGGTTAGTTCAATTAAAGGATCGGACAATGTGATCAACAAAAACATTCACACAATAATACTTCCCTATACAAAAAAAGTCATCTGATAAAATTCAATTGCTATTAATGAGAAAAATTCTCAGAAAAAAAATAACAGGAACAAAGAAGACTTCCTCAGTTAGATAATGAGCATCTAAAAACAAACAAACAAGTGAAAAAACCCTACTGTGAACATTACACCGAATGATAAAAGGCAAAATGCATAAGGCAAGAGCATTCACTCACACAACTCTTAGTAAACATGGACCTGGAAGTGCTAGCCAATGCAAGAAGGCAAGAAAAGGAAATAAAAGCCACATAAAACTGTCCATGTTTACATTTCACATGATGATTTACATTCAAAAAAAATTCCAAGAACTCTATCCCCCAAACCTCCTACAACTAAAAAGATCAGTAAACTACAGACATAAAATTAACATTAAAAAATAAATAAGCCCTGCATTTCAGTGAAAAGACAGCTTACAGAATGGAGAAATTTTTACAAATTATATATATATAAGGGTTTTTACCTAAAGCATGTAAAGAACTTCTGTAACTCAGTACTAAAAAGGCAAATAACCCAATTAAAAAATGGGCAAGGGTGATGAATACTTTGCCAAAGAAAATATACAAATGTCTGATTAGCACGTGAAAAGATGCTTGACTTCATTTGTCATCAGGAAAAGGCAAATCAAAACCATAATGAGGTATCACCTCACACCTATTAGAATGTTAAAATTAATTCCTTTAGGATTTCATTTTCAATGAAAAAGGCAGACAATAATGAGTATTGGTGAAGATGCTGAGAAATTGGAAACCTGATAATAGTGCAGCCTGGAAAATAGTCATACAGTTAGTTACCATATGACTCAGAAAACCAACACAGTATATGTATGGTTTGGTACTCTGCAGTTTTTGGGAGTTTTAGTTTGAATGTCCCCCTCTACTACCACCCCCAATGATAGAGGAGACTACTGCACATGCATATTTATAGCAGATTTATTCATAATAACCAAGAAATGAAAATAACCCAAACATCCATTCACTGAGGAATGGATAAATGTGCCATAGCCATACAACAGAATATTTTTCAGCCATAAAAAAATTGGTACTGTTACATGCGACATTATGGATGAATCTTGAAAATATTATGTTAAGTGAAAGAAGTCAGTCACAAAAGACCACATATGATTCCACTCATATGAAATGTTCAGATAGGCAAATCTATAGAGCTAGAAAGACTTGTAAATTGCCTAGGGCATGTGGGTAGGGAAGAGAATGTTACTGCTAATTGATATTGAGATTCTTTTTTGAGCTGACAAAAATTTTCTAAAGTTAACTGTGGTGCTGGCTGGACAACTCAATAAATACATTAAAAGTCACTATAAGATCCACAGCTGACTTCTTTGTAGAAACCCACAAACTGATTCTAAAATATATAGGGACTTGCAAGGGATCCAGAACAGACAACATAATCTTGAAAACAAACAAAACAAAGGACTCACAGGTCCCATTTCAAAGCTTGTCACAGAGCACTGGCAATTATGATAGTGTGGCTAGCATAAGGACAGACAAATAGCTCAAAGGAATAGAACTGATACAGAAATAAACCCACTTGTCTATAAAATTACTGTTTGATCCAGAAATTGCCCTAAGTATTTACCCAGTGAAATGAAAACTTGGGTACATACAAAAATACCTGTACATGAATTTTCATAGCAGTTTTATCATAGCTGCCAAAAACTAGAAATAATCTAAGATGTCCTTCAATGGCTACATCCATACCAAAGATTTAAGAATAGTAAGAAATATTAATCAATCAGCTATTGATACTTGCAACATCCTATATAAATCTTCAGGGAATTATGCTAAGTAGAAAAAAGGGTTTCCACCCAATTATACAAAGTGTGATTACCCATTGTGTAATTCCACTTATATAACATTTTGGCAATGACAGAATTACAGAAACGTAGAACACGTTAGTTGTCAGAAATCAGCAAAGGGGTGGTCTCGTTATCAAAAAACAACATAAGGAATTCTTGTTATGAAACTGTTCTGTGACTTGGCTCTGTCAATATCAATATTCTTGTTGCAATATGGTGCTATAATTTTGCAAGATTTTATCATTGGGAAAAACTGGACAAAGGGCACATGGGATCTCTGTATTATTTCTTACAACTACATGTGACTCTGCAATTATCTCAAAATAAAATGTCTAATTTAAAAAAGGAATCCCTAAACACTGCTGTTTAACAAATCCTATCAGCATAGGATTTTTTTTTTTTTCGAAAAGAGGTAGGTGGTAGGGAAATAACCCAACTTTGTGACTTTAAAAGTAACTACTTTCAACTGCAAAACACAAATTAACAGATTCTGTGGCTGAATAATGACCCTCTCAAAAGGTAACCTAATCCCTGGAATCTGTTACCTTTGTGGAGTTTAAGAAAAAAAAAAAAGCTGTAGATAAAATTAAGTATTGAGATGGGGAGATTCTCCTGGATTATCAAGATGGGTCCTAACTATAATCACGTATATTCTTTTAAATGAGATACAAGAGGATTTGGCCACAGACAGAAGAGGAGAAAGTAACGTAACTGAGGAGGCGGGGGCTGGGACTATGTGGCCACAAACCCAGCAACACAGGCAGTAACCGAAGCTAGAAGAGGCAAAAAGCAGATTCTCTTCTAGTGCCTCGAGGGCCCTGGCCCCCCAACACCTTGATCTCAGTGAGCCCACTTACTCTGATTTCAGATTTAGGGTCCCCAGAACTGTGAATAAAATTAATGTCTGTTGTATTAAGTGACCACATTTGTGGTATTTGTTATAGCAGCCACAAGAAACTTGAGGTGGATACCAATCTCCAAGAAATGTTGTCAAGAGCTAATGAACAGGTATAGAAAGGGCCCTTGAGAAGTCTGAAGTGTAGCTGCCAAAGAAAATACCAGATTCAATTTCAGTTCTTAATTCAAAATAAGAATAGACATTCCTAATTTTTGAGAATTAAAAAATTCTAGATGGAAAAAAGAAAACAAATACTATAGCTTTGAAACAATTATGTCCAATGTAGACTCATTTCATTAAGGATCACCCCACTCAAAAGATAAAAACTGTTTATAACAGTTGCTCTAGCAAAGACTCTATCTTAACCCTGACTTGCAGTGTATTTCTTCTTTGAAGGCAAGAAAAGCTAACCTACCATAAACAAACTTAGAAAACAAGGGCATTCTAGCACACCCTAGACTACTTACTGTATATGATTACAATCCTGCTTCTACACTTCTCTTTCATTCTTAGAAAACAAAGCAGACATAATTCTTCCTTTAATTTAATCCATTGGTCCTAATGAACAACCATGTTAAAAATACAACTGAAATTTAAACCTGCAGTTACTCACATTAGCAAGCATGTTATTCCAGTAATTCAGTCTCCAGCTTGAATGTTACATGCTAAAATATTGTGTATATATTATAATGCAACTTCAAAATGATATAATAAAACATGCACGCGCAGTGAAGGAGTGCCAGAACCATTAAAGGAGTGCCAGAACCATTACGGAAACTCATGAAAGGGGGGAAGGCAGAGAGGTGTCTCATTTAAAACTTCCCATTAGAAAGAGAATGCCCCATGCAGTACATTACACTAGCATGAATACTTGGAAACTTTGAACCTAACATGTAATACAAGGCAAATAATCTCTTACTGTTAAAAGTCATTTTAGCACAGTGTATTTAAATTTTAAACTGGATTAAAACAGGCAATGCAACACAGACTCTGGAGTTAAACGGTCTAGGTTTAAATCAATGTTACCTAACCTCTCTGGGCTTCAGTTTCCTCATAGATAAAAAGAGTATAATAGTGTTTTATCTGATAAGGAAAGTTGTAAGGATTGAAGGAGTTTAAAACCCAAGGCACTGAGAACTGACACTGGTATGTAGTAAGCACCCAATAAGGATTAGCCATCACCGTCATCATCACCATCATCACCTATTAAAAGACAGAGGCACCACTACCACCTATGGTCCTCATATTACTTTCACAACTGCTACGCTTAACTTTCACCACAGAAAACCTAGAGATGAGATTATCTCAATGCTCTCTAATGAATGTTTATCTCCCCTCTAGACAACAAGCTCAAGGACAGGAACATCTTGGTCAACTCTTTCTCAATCACCAAGTTCAAGGTAAATGTATAAAAATATTCTATTTTGATGCTCAAGCCACTCTTAGTTCCCATCATTTTCCTCCCAAACCCAACATAGGCAAACTTTTATATAAAGGCTACACTAATATAAAGAAAACAAATTCTAATCAAGTACTCATATTCAGCAAGACAGCAGAAATGCTAAGAGCCACAGACAAAGTCGCCTTCCCCAAGCTATCTCAACATTCCTATAGGAAAAGAGTTGCTGTCAGTTAAAAACAATCCTTTTCACTCCACACTTGCAGCCACACAAGCCACAGTAACTGCCGCCACTCATTTCTCTCCCTTACTCCTACTTTCCACCCATCATTTGTGCGACACCACTAGATAACCGGAGCTCACCAAGATTAATCTCCCTGGGAAATAACCGTACATAAAGTAGAAGCGATCTCTTATTTGAAATGGAAAACTAAAGAGAGCTTAAGTCTTCCCTTTATCATCCCTAGAAAGGTAATCTACTTCCTGTAGAGCAGTGGGCAAATAGAAGTTTTCAGAAATTTCAACTGCAAAAGATGGCAAGTAAAATGCTTCACCATCCCCTGTCAGCTTTCACGGGTGGCTGCCCTTCAGATGGCCCTTCCAGCTGTCGCCCCCCCCCGCCCCCCCGCCCTCACCATCATCACCTTAGGACACCCCTGGCCCAAGCATGAGAAGCACTTTCTGTCAAATCAGACTAAAGTGCACAAAGGCCTTTTTTGAGCCTTGCCTCCTGCTTCAGAGAACTCACAAAAGTTTTTCTTAGCTCCATTATTATATACAAAACCTTGCAGCCAAAGGAACTACAGCTGGTCCCCAATATCCAAGAGTAATTGGCATAAAAGGGGAAAAGTCACAGAAATAATTTCTCTTACACAAGGACCACATTTCATAATGATAAAAGCGAGATTTGATTAGAATTTCCCCTCCCCCTAAAAAATAAAATAAAATAAATTTATTCTCATAATGTATATTTACCAAACTTCAGGCACACTTGCAACTATACTAATCCTTAGGAGACTGAAAGAAACAACTAGCAAGAGTTTGGGACATAGTTTGGTATCCTACCGGTAAGACAGGCACAACAGGACAACTGTGACTTCACATTTGCAAGACAGTTAAGCTATTTTTACAACAACAAAAATTCTTTATTTCATCATTCCCCCCCCCAAGCCTTTCAGAGTCCCTTTAAATTCTCTTTTTTTTTTTTAAAGATTTATTTATTTATTTTTTATTTATACATACAAGCTGGGGTACAGGCCAGAGGTGTGGGGCGGCGAGAGGGTTCACCAGAGACAGAGCCGATAGCAGAACAGGCAGATCAGAGATACACTGCTGAGGGGAGCAGCGGGCGAGGCAGGAGAGGTCTGCCACGCCATGTGGGATTCTCCCTGGC
>PVIJ01014029.1:0-42607 GCA_004024925.1 Scalopus aquaticus | reverse complement strand
GGGGGGGGGGGGGGGGGGGGGGGGGAGAGTATTTGCTGAGCAACCATCCAAACTCACGTGTGTGCACACAGCCAGCCCTCTCCCTCGCTCATACCCCCATCTGACCTCCAGTGTTTTTTACCTTTAGGGCTCGTCACCACCCTACATGTGACACGTGTTCCTTATCTGTGGTGTTTATTGTCGGTCTCGTTGGCTAGATTGGAAATTCTTTGAGAACACAGAGGTTTGTTTGTTTTGTTTATTGCTGTATCATCAGTACCTTGAATAGTGCCCAGAACATAGCAGATGCTGAGTACTTTTTGAATGACAGATTAAATAAGTCAATCTATTACTGTGAAGACTCATTAACAGAAGCTCAGAAATGAATTCTAGGATCTTACAGCCTTCTGAATAGAAACATAATCTCTGCAAAAGACTGGTCTTCTCATGCTATCTATCACACCATCACTACTGTCACGAACACCATTGCCATCAACCTCTGTCATCATCACTATTACAATGACCATCAACACCTTTGCGCCATCATCGCCACCACTACCATCACTATCTCCACCATCGTCACCACTCCCATTACTATCTCCACCTTTGCCACATTCCCCCATCAGCCTCAGCATTACCACTATCACCATCTCTACCACCTCACCACTGCCACCATCACTTACGACACCACCACCTCTACCACATGCCACTTCCGTCACCATCACCCCCAGATCACCATCACCACCACCATTACTGCCCCATGCCTACTGCCTCTCATCTCTGTCATCACCATCAATTCCTCTAGTGCCATTCGTTCCATCAGGTGGTGATGATTGTCAGTGATGTTCATTGCACGTAGCTAAACTAATCTCAGTACAGGAAGCGGAAGAAATGATCATTTTGTCCTAGTGGGCTGGCTGCCATGAAGAACCTCAACCTGAGAAAATAATTTCTCTTGCGAGCCTTACAGTAAATCTACAGCAATTATACAATCAATATTTACTACAGCTTCAGAAATGCCACCCATTCTCTTGGAAATCTGCAGAAATGATCACACCTCAAATTTCACCTCCTCAGCAGCACTAAAATAGTCTCCAGCATCTTCCTTCCTCTTACCCTTTTAAAAGAAAAAAAAAGGTTGTTTACTAAGTCATTTCTTTCACCATGGACGAGTCCATTATTTCTTGTTGCATAATAATAGACCATGTGACTTCTTGATTAATCTTTTCCATCCTGAAACAAAATCTTTTTTCTGAATTGCTGCTGCTTCTCTAGTTCTTTGTAAACACTGCCTGACAAAAATGTGTGGGTGCTGGAAGGCCCCCAAGTACCAGGGGTAAGATTAAAGTTCATCAAATCTCCACTCCAGGTCAATTCTCTCTGCTTACAGAGTAAGGCAGTATAGTCTTTCTTCCGCCTCTACTTGTTTTTTTAAACATTCCTCTTTAAGGCCAGATTTCACCTTAATTTTATCTGGCCTGTGACTCTACAATGATTTGCTAAAGTCTCTATTTGTTTATTTTTGCTAAAGGCATCCAACAAATTTATTTGAAGTATATAACTAGAGAAGATATTCTACAAAAAGATCTTCCTCATAAAGCATTGTACTTGAGTTGGGGAAGGGCCTGTTGAGAATGGTGTGAAGAAGGAGAATTTTATTTAATTCTTAAATGCAATTTTTCTTTGAAGGGAAGAGATTGCCACTGTTTGGCTTTAGTCCCAAACCTGCTATTACGATGAAACACCAAGAGTACAGTTTATCATATCCTGATGGCAACGCATCTGATTTTGATTCTATCAAATACAAAGAAAAACTGTATTGTCGGAGAGGGGGATGGTTGAAAGAGAAATGTTAGAGTCTCCTGAGAAGCCTTTCTTTTTTTGTGGGCATGAGAGAATGTTCCACAGGCAGAGGGAGAAATAGATGAAAAGGCCTATACTGTTAAGAAGCTAATAAAGAAACATTTGCACAGTAAGGGCTAGACAATTGAGTGAGCAAGGTTCGGTGTTTGTTGTGGGCGTCTGATGCAGCAAGATGGCGGACAGCTCCAGGCTGGAAGCTAAGGGACCGAGCTGCCCTCCCTGTCAACTCAAAACCAGTCAGTCAAATCTGTCTTTGATTGTTCGCTTCATTTTCTTATTCCTCTAAACAATTCTCAACTCTGGCTGGCTTGGGGCTGGGCTAGCCCGAGAAAGCTCCAGGCTGAGCTCTGCCTAAGGGCAGTGGGCGCCCTGTCCGCTATCAGAATCCAGAAGCCAGCATCTCCAGTCAAAAGGAATTCCAGGTGGTGGGAAACCCAAGCTGCAGCAAGTCTGCAAGTGAAGCTGAGAGAGCATCTGGTCGGTGCCAAGGGGGCCTCTGCTGAGCTGAGGGTTTCTCTGTGTGAGGCAGGACAACCTCTCGGCAGGGAGGCTGAGATTTGAACTTGGGATGTGCTCCATTGTTAAAAGCTATTGGAAGCAGGCCCTTCCTGTAAAGAGATTCCGTTTCAACTAAACAGTGTTCAGTTTACAGTTACTTTGGACCCAAAGAGGGGATTTTGGTCTGTGTGGATCGTAACAGGATCTCTGAGTAGGGTGTGTAGACATTTGTAGAGGAGGGGGCTGTGGAACCCAGCACTGTATAGTGCGCCTGGGGCCCTGTCTCCTCGCCCTACCCTGCGGCCTTCTTCAGCGAGAACTCCTCTCAGAAATAGAATGGATCTGTGTTTCAACAGGTTTTCAGCGTTTTGTGGAGCAGGCCTGAGCAGGGCACATCTGAAGCAGAGGTTAGGAGATGTTGCCAGCAGCCTTCCCCTGAAGCAGGCTCTGAGGGAGATTCATTTGCAGAGTTTACTAGGGTGCACAGAGACAGCAGGATTAGGCCGGGATAATGAGCTGTAGCACTGCTACCATGGAGACTCCTGTTGATTTTGTGGGGACCTCGTGGAGTTGCGGGGGTCCAGGTAAGGGTCCAAGTTTTTATATCTGCATCCAGCAGTCATTTGATGCCCGTGCCCCCCAGTGAAGGACACACCCTGGCCTGGGCAACTCTCTTCCAGAAAGCAGACAACTTGCTCAGCTGACAAGTCTCCAGTCAGCTGGGAAATGTGCACCTCCATCCTGAAGGGAGATTGGGGCGCAGGGCTTGGCACCCTCTATGATGGACTAGAAAGAGCCAAGTCATTTTCTCTAGAAAGGAGCCAGCTGCAGATGACGTATGAATTTACTCCTTTTTTGAGTCATTGCTAGCCAATTCAAAAGATATTTGAGTGCTTTCTGTGGTCCAGGCACCGGTGGTATGCAGATGAACAAGATTCTTGCCTTTGAGGGAGCCACGGCCTGGTGGGAGAACAGATGTATCAGAAATTAACTACCACACAACCTGATTATAGGGCACTGAACAGGTAGGACGGAGTGCAGAGGGGGCTGGCATGAATGAATAGTCCAAGTCCATAAATGAATGTAATAGTCCAAGTTCTGTGCAGTACTAGCCAACTGAACATATATTACAAAATAAGCACATTATCACTTAGGAAAACAATTATTTCATGAAGTTTCCCTTTTCCCATTCATTATGGAGAAGAGTTTTCTCCTACTATTGATAATGTCAGACAAGCCAAATTATTTCCCAAAACACTTGGTCTTCCTCTCAGACACATGTTTGTTGACTGACATTTAAAAGAAGGGAGGGAGGAAGGGAGGTGTGTAACAACAAGAGAAGGAATGAAAATGTCAAGGTCTCTTTAGTGGAGGTGAGACTAGAATTAACATTTTCTACCTTTGGCTCAGAGTTCTTTCCCCCCTTCTTCCAGCACTGAATATAATTTCACCCCACAGCAGCTTTCTTTACATTACAACTGATATTTTCTTTGCTAAAGCATTTCCTCTGCTTGGTGAGATGAAATCTCCCAAGACCATGGACCTGATACCCTCTGGGAAGCCACAGCCTTACTTCATCTTCTGGCCACAGGCTGTGCCCTTAGTGCCATTCTTGCTGAAGTGTGCTACTGGTCCCACTGGAAAGCAAGATGAGAGAGGAGGGGATCTATCAGTGGTAACAGATGAACAAATCTAAGGTGAATATTCAGCATATTTATCAGCTGGTGCAGTATGGCAACCAGCCATGTGGGCTGAAAATAACCAGTAAGGCCAAAGCTGTGCAAACAAGCTGAATACTAGCCTGTTCGGAATTATTTAAAAATTGCAAGGGCTTATCTTTTAAAAAATAATTCACATCTGTAAACAACATTGATGTTATTGTTGTTACCACTGAACTACTTACTCATTCTACTTTATTCAACCAGTAAATCTCAGCATTGGTCAGAAGTGAATCAAAGGGGAACTCCTAGAGCAAGGATTAACGTGTTTCAGCGCTAGCGAGGATGCTAAATTATTGATGGGGCTTCCCGTGAGCCTTGAACAGCTGCAAATCTGAGCCTGAGTTTCTTTTCTAGTTCCTTTGTCTCTATAAAATGAAACCAACAATTGTTCTTGATTATACTTTATGTTCATCAAAATGATGCCCCCCATGTGTATACAAATCAGCTTATTTTTAATCTTCAAAAAATCTTACAAATTTAAAGACATAGAGGAACCCAAGAATGATGTAACAAATACTCATGGTCTCACCTTCCAGAATTACAAATCCTAACATGAATTTAGTAATTTTTTCCCTTCAGATTTGAAAGAGTTGAAGTTTCCTCTTGCTAATTCCATGCTTCTTCCCTCTCCAGAGATAACTGCCACGGATTTGCCGTGGCTATCAGACGTGGTGAGTCTCAATCCTGGTTAGGACTCCCAGGGACTCTGAGAAACCCCTGCCGTCCAGTCTCATGCCTGACAAATAAAACCAGAAAGGGGGGATTTCAAATAGCAGTTTTGGGTTTTTTTCCCCCAAATCAGAGTGATTTGTATTTGTTTCTTTGGTATTTTTTCACCAATTCGCAAGCGTGTTTTTGTGTCAATTTTGAACCTCCTATTTTATGTAGACATGGGCAGGTCTCAGCTTTCCTTCTTGAAACTGGGGAGTGCAGGTGACAAAGGGGAGGATTGTAACTCTCCTCTAACACAGTTTGCATCAGTAGTTTTTAAAGCTCCCCAGGTGATTCCACCATGCAGCTAAGACTGAGAATCAAGCCTCTGCCTAGCTCATGTTGGTATATTTTTAGCAAATGTGTATCTATCCATGAACAATGCATTTTATTGCTTGTAGACGTGTGTGTATACTTTAGAGGAATATATAAATAAAGTCAGTGTAGCTTTCCACACCTGTTTTTTTTTACTCCACATTAGGTATTTTTCAAAAATTATATTGAAGTAATTTTAGACTTAGGGAAGTTTCAGAAAGTGTGACTTTCCCATGTATATCTTCCAGCCAGCTCCTCTGACTGTTAACATATTGCATAACCATAGTTCAACATGGAAATTAAAATGGATAAAATGCTGGAGGCCTTATTTGGATTTTCCATTTCCCTCCTGATGTCTTTTTCGGGTCTATAATCCCATCCACAATCCCACTATGCACCGTCTCCAATCTGAGACAGTTTCTCAGTCTTTCGTTTGCCCTTTTGACGACAGCTGAGCCATTATCCTATAGAAATGTCTTTTGTTTTCGGTTTGTCTAGTATTTTCTCAGGGTGTTAATGAGGTTGTACATTTGGGGCAATAATTCCACAGGCATCACGGTGTGTCTCCTCAGGTCCCCACACCCGGGGTTCACGATATTGTTCTGTCTCATTACCGGTGGTGCTAATCTCATTAAGATGGCTGCCGGGTTTCTCCACTGTGACTATTTTAACTTTTGTGATTATCACTTTGTTTCTCATAGTACTTCTGCCCACTAATTTTAGCATTAATATTAGTCTGAGAGGGCTGCAATAATAAAATACCATAGACTGAGTGGCTTAAACAACAGACATTTATGTCCTCACAGTTTTAGGAGCTGGAAGTCCAAGATCACAGTGCCGGCGTGGTTGCTTCCTCCTGAGGCATCTCTCGCTGGCTTGCAGATGGCCGTCTTTTCCTGTGTCCTCATGGGCTCTTTTCTCTTTGCATGAGTGTTCCTGGGGTCCTATTGGATTAGGGTACCACCCTTAGGACCTCATTGAACCTCAATTACATCTTGATGTTTAGGAAAATCTGGGAAGGTTATGGAAAAGAGTCTGGCCCTAGAGCCTGAAATTTGAATGTGGACCCCAGAGCTGACATTGTGGGTGAGCCCAGCTCATCTCAAAGAGCAAGCAGTGATGGTCACTGCCGTCATATGTTGCCATGTGATGCCAGGTTCTTCTCATCTTCACAGACCTGACCAAAGAGTCCATGTTAGTGTTACAAGATCTTGGGTAGAAGAGAAGCAGATAGAAGATGGAGAGAAATTTAGCTTGGAGACTGACAATACCAGAGCACAGGAGTTTGAGATGCTCTCGCCCAGGTCGTCCCAATCTCTTCTGGGAATGAAGACCCTGGTAAAACCGTACTTTATCGGTCCTCCAGACAAGGCTTGGGCAGCCTATGGTTTAGACATTTTTCAGTTAACCTCACAGCCTCCCGGGAGTCTACAGCCCACAGGCTGGGAAGCAGGGTTCTTCTTGAGCAAAGCAGACAGGTTTAATTTTCACAGTCAATTCTGGTCATCTGGTGGCAGTTTCTGGAAGCACTGTGTGCATTCCAAGGACGTCCTAGGTGGTACAGGGAAGGTTGTGCGACTGATCATTGATACCTCTCGCAGGCTGGACAGAGGTGGTGTCAAGCGCACTGTTTCTGCCATCTGCAATCCTGCCATGTGCAGAGATGTGGCTCGGAAACACGAGATGAGTTTTTCTGTGTTACACAGTTAATAGCAGAAGAAGGTCTAGATCCTTGGTCTCCTGATTAGTGCCTTAGGCGTGCTGTATTTTTCAATTTGCTTTCCACATTTGCCCTCATTTTTGTCGGGGAGTCTGCCTCCATGCTGGATATTGTGCAGTTTCCTCCCTTCATTTAAGAAAACAAAACAAAGTTTATTTGGGGATTTGCCTGGTGAATTTAATTGATTGTGGAGACAAAAGTTCCAATTCTGGTCTGTTTCCACACTCATTCTCCTGTTATAACACATTCGTGCCCAAGCATCAGACTTTGAAATTAGCGGACAAGTTGTTGTTGAACAAAATCTGGTGCAATTCAAGACGGCCCGCTGAACATCTCCCCCCTTTCCTTTTTCAACCTCCGACATTCCTCATGCCCTCCCCATTTTAATGCTTTTCAGGCATCTGAGATTAATTAATTTCTTCTTACTCATATGCACACCCACACACAACCCGTGAAGCTCAGGGGTCCCCTCTAACCTCATTACACTGGGACTGGAAGGGATGGAGCCTTCGCCCAGTCTATTTTGAGGAGACAAAAGGACAGAAAGGGATGAGCTGCAAGTTTTCAGCCTTGCAAAGCTGGAAGCCAATTTCCCAGGTTCCAGTTTGCCCGTTGGCCGATTTACTGAGTGACCAACTCGCACCACTGCCCTGTTTTGTGAGCTCGTTTGTTCAGCTACTGGGTTTTCATTTTAAGGAATATTCAGCTCGCTCCGCCCCAGCATGCTGCTCCTGTAGCGAAGCCTAGGGGCACGAGAAAGGGCGAAGGCCGTGAGAAGGCTGTATAAAGAATAGGAACATTTTTATGAATATATTTTGTATTAATGCCAAATATATAATTAAAATGCTCCATATTCGGGGCATATTCTAGATGATCAGTGCAGGGTACTGATGAAGAATATAGTCCTCTGCCTTCACTCCTCCTATGCGTTAGAGTGTGGAGAGTTTCCATGTGCCCCTCATTCTTCTCTCTCTTGTCCTCACTTCCAGCAGCATTTCCATATTTCTTTCAACTTCCTCAAAATACCAAACCCTTTCCTGTGGCATGACCTTGTCACCTGCTGTTCTCTCTGCCTTGAATATCTCACCCTCTCCTTAGCTTCAACACCTTTCCTAACACTGTTTAGTATCTGCCCGGATAGATGTCTTTTTCTCAGGGAGGCGTCACCTAGTCACTTCTTTAGCCTGTGAGTCAGTTAGCTTTTGCCACGTAACAAGTCATCCCTAAAGGTAGTGGCTAAAAACAACCTTCCATCTAACTCATGGTTCTTGGGCCCAGCTGGGTTCATTCCTGGGTCTGAACTCAGGCAGTTGGTTACTTGGTCCCAGATGACCTCAGTCACGTATCTGGGGGTTAGCTAGCTGTCACTTGGGGTGATATGATGTGGCGTGAGGACAGAACCATGATTCTCTTGTCTTCCAGAAGGCAGCAAACCAAGTTTATTAATTTGTCAGCTCAAAGTCCCAAGAGCAACTAGAATGTCGGTCCCTAACCACAAACACTTCAAGTTTCTGCATGTGTCATATCTCTGGTAGAACTGCTAGTATTGCATGGGCCAAACCAAGTCACAAGCTCAGCCCAGACTGAAGGGGTCGAGAAAGACTCTACCTCTTGGTGGGAAGAGTCCTGAAGCCCCGCTGCAAGAATCTGGATACAGGGAATGGAAGAATTTGTAATCAAATCTGTGGTCGATAGGACATGAGCAAAGAGGATGTGCAGAGGTTGATAAACACTTGGACTTGGGGCTTTCTCTTCCTGTCTTGGACCCCTAAAGTCACTGTGTGACAAGCCCAGGCTAGCCTGCTGGAGAACGAGGCTACGAAAAAGGGATCGAAGGTGCCCCAGCAAACAGCCTGCCAGCCACCAGGCATGAGTGATGCCACCTTGGATCATCAAGTTTCCAGCTGCCCTACCAGCTAGTTAACAACACAGGTATGAGAGTGCCAAGCTACAATAAATGGCACCAGCCCGGGTCAGTAGAATTACCTGGTCAATTCCCAGAATGGTAAGCTACACAAAATATTTATTGTTTAAGCCACTGTTATTTGGGGTATTTTGCTTCACAGTAAAAGTGAACCAGCAAGGTGGTCTGGCTTAAGACACGAAAGCCAGTCCAGGGATGAAGTTGATTCCTATGTGCTTAGGTCTTGCCGCAGACTTATAATGCCGCGCCCCAAATCCTTCTGCCTTGCCATTTCTGTCCCCCTCTCTCTGGATCTATCTGACTGTCAACTTCTGCATTTCTTTGCTTGGGGCGTTCTCTCGCTGCCAGTTCCCACAGACCTGCCTGTGCACACAGTAGACTCGTGGAGAATCAGCTCCACCAGGAGCAGCCTTCGACCAATGACTGATGGGTTGGCAGAGAAATGCCTCAGCTTCCTCATCCCCAGGGTGGCATTATTCTGTCCCGCTCCCCAGGGCTCCCCAGGGAGGCGGAGTCTAGGCGCTGGTAAAGAGCGCCTGTTGCCTCCCTGCTCTTGGTTTCATCCGCAGCCTGACCTGGCCTCACATAAAGCAGGCGCGGCCGGGGCGCTCCTTAAGTGTCTGCCACAGGCCTACCCACACACATGAGCCCAACACACCTGCGTGACAGCTTCGGTGGGGAGAGCTGCTGATAGGGCTGTCAGAGATGGAGTGATGAGACTTACAACTGGGGAAAGACCTACTTTTAACATCCTCTAGCAGGAAATAAGTTTAATGTGTTCATTTTTCTTATGATAGTCTTTTTGCGTTCAATAGGATTTGTGTGTGTGCGTGTGTTCTCGAAACATAATTTCTGTATGGTGAAATGCCCGGTTCTGCAATGAACACTGACACCCTGAGCCCTCACCCCACAAGTCAAGGCAGAGAGCACTTCAGGGCATCCCCTCTTGTCCCTTTGTCATCAGTCCTCACCCCCCATCAAGACCGAGCCGCATTGCCAGGGGTTCCGAGAAGTGGAGTCAGGCAAGAAGGGGGAAGTGAACTGTAAATGACCACTGGTGATCTTCACCCCAGAGAGCAAGCCCTCAAAGCCTCGAAGGGACTGCGTGGGGTTCGTTTCCGTCCGTGCTTGGAGGAAGAGCCATGTTCTCAGTAAGAGTTTTCCCTCCGGCCCGTTCCATGTCTGCGCCGCGCATCTGCTGGGCTTTGGGAACGACGTTCTTTCCCAGCCCTTGAAGGCTGGCATGACGCTGGGTTGGGCTAGAGCTGCATGTGTTTGGGGAGGGAAGCGAGCTCAAGTCCCTGCTCCTTCCTCCGCATTTTTGTCTCTCAGTGGGAAGCTGAAACTGAAGTCTCAATTCTCTCTCTTTTCCTGGAAAATCCTCCCAAGCCAGATGTGCCCTTCTCCACCTACTTCCATTACCCAACTCTCTCTTCTCTCCCCTCCTCCCGCAGTGTTGACTGCCTCTGACAGTATGTAATTGAACACAGAGCATCTTCCCTCCACTGTGATTAGTCGAACTTCACCCCATCTGCCGTTGAATCACCCTTAAAAGATACAACTCAGGTCTCTGGGCTACAAATTCCTCCTGAGGTGTTGAGTGGCATGTGTTGGGTGCTCCCCCAGGGGTGACACCAACGCAGGTTCTAGTAACTGAGCACTTCCTCGCTCCTCTTACTTTATTACCCCCCCATGACCTTGACATTGCTATTTTTCTTTCCTTGAGGCTCACCATGACCTGTGAGCCAAACCCTCACTGTCGACAGGTTCCCTGGAACAGTGTCCTATACTTGGCCTGGAACCAGACTCGGGGCACCTGCACGGCAGTCAGTAGCTGATCAGGGCAACCGAGAATTTTCTTTTCAAGAGAAAGAGCTAGAGCTTAATTAATCTCAGGGCAAAAATGGTTCATTTCAAAATAAATGATTTCTCTAGCTGCTAGAACAGCTGTTGAAGAAAACACACCCTCCAGTAAGTGAGAAGAACGACAACCTGCAGATGCTAGAGAGAAGAGAACTTTCAGAAACAAAACAGGTGCAGCAGGCGCCGCGGACGCTGCCTCCCACCCTGGCCCGCCTGGGGCCCGCGGCCCTGCCCGTCGGGAGATGGGGTCCATTCCCTCGCTCCTTGGGTCCAGTCTAGCTGTGCGGCCTGCTTCGGTCAGTGTGACAGCAACAAACGGGAGTCAAGCAGAAGCTTGTGCTTGGGGACCTGCTCGTGTGGCTCCCGGGACCCCGAGTGCCAGCATTGCCTGCCAGTGGTGAGACACACACTCGCTCCTGTTGCCCAGCCAATAGCTTGCCAATGCCAGACGCCTGAGAATGGCCGTCCTAGATCCGCCGGCTTCTAGATGACTCACTAGCTGCCTACAGGCAAAAGAAAATCTTAGCTCAGACCGCAAGATAAACCTCAGAATCATGATATTTGTAAATAGTGGCTGTTTTAAGCCACAAAGATTGGAATAGTTTATTATGTAGCAAAAGCTAACTAATACCACCAAATAAGAGAGAGAGAAAGAGAGAGAGAGAGAGAGAGAATGTGTGCACGCGTGTGTGTGTTTGTGTGTGTGTCTTATATCGTACCTCCTCCCAGATGTTCTCAACATACTTTGAGATGGGCACAGCCAGGGGAGGCCCTGCTTGGCTCCTGCGCAGGAACTCCCCGCCACATGAACAAACACAGAGACAAGGAGAAAGTGCCCAGCCCTTTCCCTCTCCTGCCCCAGGTCCCTGAACGTGGAGCCTGGCCAGGCAGAGACCTGGCCAATCTGAAAACAGGAGGTACCTAGAATGGGTCACCCCCCGCATTTCCCTGGGGACACTGCTTTTCTCTGGCAGCCCCAGCAAGAGGGCTGAAGAAAGTTATGTGGGGGCACCTAGGTTCTTCTGTCTGTATGGGACGGGTGGTGACCACGGATACTTTCCTCCTCATGGGGTGGAGACGCCAGGGCCTTCCCCCCCCCCCACCTCAGGCCACAGGGCACCTCATCGCTGGTGACGTCTCTGAGACAGGCCCCCGGGAGGGCTCTCATCTAGCAGACACCCTTATTGGTTTCTAAAACCACGAGGTGGCATTTTGGTGGGTGGGAGGTGTCAGCTTGTGTGATTCTGCCTTTAATACTAGTTTTCTGCATTTCCACAGGCAGAGCTGGCCTCACTTTTACTTGTCCAGATCGAATACATTGTTTTTGTTTCGGAAGAGACTGCAGTCAGTGTAGTGCTTAGGTCTAACGTGGCTGGCTGGCAAGAGGATTTTTCTCTCCCCATTTTCCTTTTTCTCTCAATTCTACACATTTCAGTTATAAAAATCACTTAAAAAAACCGGCTTCACTGAGGTCTAGTGTATATACTGTAAGGGGCTCCTGTTTAAAGTGGATGGTTCCATGGTATTTAGCAAGTGTGTCGAGCTGTGCAGCTGTACCCCATTTTGGACTGGATCTGCCAGTCACCTGGAACAGATCAATGCCTGGCAATGGTGCCAAGGGCTGGGTGAAAGCGCTGGCACCCGTGGGCTGTGTTGCTCATGCCACCTAATGCTGCCGCCCCATGAAGGAGCCATTGGCGGGGCGCGGTTGGGGGCAGCATGATGAAGGGTGAGATGACACAGACCTGGGACGAGCGAGGCCGCCTGCTGCACCCCAGAGCTGGGGAAAGCACGGGGCCCGCTGGCCCAGGACGATCCAGCTTAACTGGCCTGGACTAGCTTTAACAGCACCCCCTTTTACCGTGAGAAGCACCCAGGTTTGGATGGCAAGTGCCATGCTCCCCTTGCCTGCGATGATAGCGCCATCTCCTCGGGAAGACGGGCTGTGGCCGACCCGCACGGCAGGAGCGCTGGCGACCGGGACGTGCACGGTAGCAAGGCTGCCTCAGGAGCAAATGCTGAGTGCCCGAGTTCCTGACTGAACACACCGGCTGTTCTCAAAAGGTGTGGTGCGCTTGGAATGAATTGGGGCAAGCAGGGGACGTCATGAAGTCTCTGATCCAAAGGCAGCCAGAAGAGGCAAGGCTCTAGTCAATGTCTCCCCTCCATTCAGTTCCAGCAGCTCTGGGGCCCAACCGGGTGAGCTCGCTGACAGCGCTGTGCTGCTGCAGGCGCGGCCTGTCGGGATGCAGAAAGCCCCGAGTGTGAACCCACAGCCTGTGCATCTCTGCTTCCCGGGGCTTCTCTGCCAGCGAGTGCCCGCGACCCCAGCACAACCCTCAGCCCATCTCGGGGAGCAGCACAAGCACAGCCTTCGAGACCAGGCAAAGTGAAACCAAAAGCTGAAGCCAGTGTTCTGCTGGATGGAGACTAAATGAGCAGGAAAACATCCACCTCCCCTGCGGTTGGGTTTGATCTCTCATGCCCCGCGTGTCTGAAGATATTCAATGCCCCTTTGCACTTGGGCCTTCAATTCCCCAAGAGAAGTTATTATTAGATTATTATTTTTCTTTCAGATTTTAGAAATAGAGTGAGGCTACTTCTTAAGGAAAGCTGTTTAACTTTTGGTTGTTGTGTCTTTTTCTTCTAATATGGAATTGCTATGCTGATCACATCATTAGAAGGCTAATGCCCTGTCCATTATGATGACGGCTATTTACATTCTTCATTCCCATCTTTTCCAAGCATAATTCCAAAACATGTCCTTTTCAAAATTCCCCACCAAAGTAGAAAACTCCTTAGCCAGCTGTTCAGGAGGCAGGCTAAGATAGTAGATGATAAGTAGTAGTATTCAAAAGATGGAGGGAGGATAGAATTTGAGTTGGCAGACTGGGGGTGGGGGAGCACTTTCCAGGAAGGGAAACGACAATAGCAAAATCATATAGAGCAAGGATTGGCAAACTATGCCCCCAGGCCAAATTTGGCCCGCTGCATTTTTGTAAATAAAGTTTTGTTGGAACACAGCCATGTTCATTTATGTGTTGCATGCTCCAACAGTAGAGTTGATAAATTCTGAACAGAGATTATATGGCCCCAAAAGTCTACAAAATTTACTATCTGGACTTTTATAGAAAAAGGTCGTTGAGTTCTAACATAGACCACCTGGAGGTGGAGGAGGTGATTTTTTCTTTTTGGAATAAGTAGTCAGAAAATGTGAGTTTGAACAGAAGGGCTAGAGTTTTATAGCCATTTAGTACAAAATAAGGAGCAGGCTCATGGGGAATGAAAATATCTTTTCTCACCCTGCAGCAAACTCAACCTCAGACCCAGATACTAGGAATCTGGTGGGATGGAAACTGCTTAAATTTACGGACTACATCTGCTCTATAAGGCCAGCCAGCCAGCCACATGGCTTTCCATTGATCATACTTTTATTTATTTTATAGAATCATTTTGCTGCTCCAATAAACTATGGTCCCTGGAGGGAAAAGCGTTTTAAAGAATGTAGATGAGAAAGAGGAAACCCACGCAGGATCCCAGCAACCACTGATGACCATGTTACCTTTCGGTATGTGTCTTTCTGTTTTTCCTACCCGGAAAAGGAAGGTTTTAAGTAGTGCCTATCCTGTGCCAGCCACTATGATAAACACGGAGGATGCAAAATGGTGGCAGCTCGGTCTTGACCTCAAGGATGGAGAGCAATGTATGAAGTGTAGGGGAGCACGTGCTCTAAGAGCTGCCTGGAGAACAGAGCAGGAGTGACCCCACATTCCTGGCCTGTTATAGTCAAGACAAGTCTGGCAGGAGCGAGCAACTTCATTGCAGTTGGGAGGGGTTAACATCTCCCTTTAAATACCAGGGAGGTATTTGAACTTCCAAATTCCACGGGGAGGGGTATGTGAGGGCTGGAGGGGGGGATGTGTCTCACTCTCCCTTTCTCTGAGACACGCACAAAACCACCCACAGAGTGAGTGAGGCGCTCCATGAAATACAGCACGGCCGTAAATGCAACGACAAAGGATCCACTTCTGAAGGTTGACCTTGAAACCTTAACTTCCACACTGTGCGCGAGCTCACCGCTGGTGACCGCTGCTGCTGGGAAGGGCGCTGTGCGTGGAATGCAGGGAATACAGACAGCCTGAGGGGCAGAGATGGTAAGATTTATTGTGGGAATAAAACCCCAGGAAAATTGCCTCTTGTTAAATGTGTGTGTTGGGCCCAAAGTCAAAGCAGTTCACCCCAAGCAAACATAATGGTCTTGCTGGAAAATTCTCATAACTTCTCCATGCCTCTGTTTCTCTCTGCAGAATGGCGTGTCTGATGAGAAAGGGTTGATGAGTGGGTAGATACTTCATTCCCTTTTAGCTTCCTTGATCCAGCTGGCCCCTTACCAGTTTGCACATGACTTCTTCACCCAGATGACCTCCCAACTGGCGGTGAGGCTCACGGCTACCTCACAGGTGTTCCACAGCCCTCACCTACTGGTAACTCTGAGTCAGCCAAAGGACGCTGCTAGTCAACATCCAATAGAGCTCCCTTGACGCCTCCTGTGAGTCAGGTCCTGGGCAGGAGACACAGCAATGAACAAGAGGGACACGGCCCTTTCCCTCAAGAAGTCCACCCAAGCTTGACCTCTGGGTCTTCGTATATCTAGTTGCTTGTGCAACCAGTCAAGTTTATGTTGGTATGCAACAACACAAGGGTCCATAAGAACCCCTCCCTTCCTCCTATTTTGGGGAAGATTTACACCTCAGGGCTCCAGAGATCCCGGTGTTCTCAAATGACTTCTTGTCAAGTACCTTCCCCCACCACAAGCTCTTTAGCTTGGGGCAAATGACACAAGTTAAACAGACCAGCATTGCCTGACAGAACTTTCTGCAGTGATGGAAAAGTTCTAAACCTGTGCCATTCAGTATGGTAGCCACTGGCCACAGGTGGTTATCGACCACTTCAAATGTGACCCGTCAGAATTGGGATACACTTTTTTGAATGCTGAATAGTATTCCATTGTGTATATGTACCACATCTTCTTGATCCAGTCGTCTATTTTTGGGCATCTGGGTTGTTTCCATACCTTAGCTATTGTTAACAGTGCAGCAATGAACATACGGGTGCATGTATCCTTTTGGATTACTGTTTTTATGTCCTTCAGGTACAAAATGTAAAAAAGATATAAATAACAGTAAAAAATAAATAAAAAAAGAATTGGGGTGCACTGTACATGGAAAATTTCAAAGCCCTAGTACAAAATATGCAAAATCGCTCATAATTTTAATGTTGACTACATGTTAAAAATATAATTATTTGAACATATTGAGTTAAATGGATAAAATATGCTGTTAAAATATATTTCACCCATTTCATTTTGCTTTTTGAATGTGCTACTAAAAAATTGAAATTACATCTGTGACCTGCATTATATTTTTATTGGACAGTGCTATTCTAAACCTTGGTTTTCCTACCTGAAAAATGAGGGGGATAGACCTCATGTCAAAGATGCTGTGATTTCCCCCACACCTGACTCATGAAGAACTGACTGCCCAGCAGGGTGAGTCATGGTCAAGGTTAATTTAGCAGGTGCTCTCAGTGGCCACTCCCCTCCCTTCAGCACTCACCCGCCTATGAGCCACTGAAGTTGTCTTCCTTCAAGCACCCATATCTTTCCCTTTAGGGTTCTCTGTCAGCTTGCAGGGGGGACGGCCAACAAGGCTTCCACAAGCAGCCCTCAGCCAATGATGGATGGGAGCTGGAGAAGAAATACCCCTGTTTCCACACCCCGCAGGTAGCACACCCTAAGGTATGCTCTGCACAGCTGCCCAAAACTCCCCAGTGAAACTGTGCCACAGTGCCCACAGGGGTACCCTGTTCAATAACTCTCCCTTTACTGGCTTCCTTCCCTTGTCTGCCCCCTTCTCACTTCCCCTTTCTCCTACAGAGCTTTCTGGGATTGCCTCCTAAATTAACCACTATATTCTCATTTCACCACAGAATCTACATCTGGGTGAACATAATTCCAAATTGCCTGTTATTAGCTGTATAAGGTAATGATGCTGAAGGGTGCTGTCCCGGGGGCATTCAGTGGCTTCTTCCACTTGATCAGTTCATCAGAATCTCTGCCACATTAATCAACGGGTAGACGCTTAACATTGTTCTTGAGTTTGTCCTGTCCCACAAAGCTGCAGACATCGCTCCTTGGCACCGTCTCATTGCCCTCCCAAACACACCACCGCACATGGATTGGCACTTTCAGCTACATTTTGCCTGCATTAATGATTTCTATTTTAATACTAGTTTCCAACCTCAGTTTTCATCAAAATGAGCTCCTGGTTTCATTTTCTCCTAATTGCAGTAAGATGCCCCAAGACATCTTAGGCATGATGGGTCCTGGGTGGGTGTAAATTGTTTGCTGCTGTTGAAGACACTCTGGGAGGGAACCTTCTGGGATCTGATAGGAAGTTGTTCCAGATGTCAGAAATCCCATGCCAAAAAATAAAAATAAGCTCCAGTTACTAAACTGATCAGGGTCTGGCATTTCATAAATAAGAGAGCCTCTAGGATGAGCAAAATTTGAAATCTCTGGAAATGGTCCAGAAAATATATGGCTTAGGAGTGTTCTGGAAGCTAGAAGATGGATTGTGGCCATGTAAGGAATCATTTCTCATGTCACATCAGGAATTAGAATCCTAGAAAAGCAGGAAGGGAACTGGGACTTCTCTTATCCCTTGCCTAATTTTATGAGTGAGATCACTTAGGTCCAGAAAGGTGAAATGACAGGTCTATGGACACAGATACTGCACTGATGGAAAAAAAACAAGTTCAGTGCATTCCCCACAGCCCCAGAGCCTCACCGGGTTGCACAGAGAACCACTGCTCGTGCCCCATCACGGGCCGCTGCAGAGTCGGGACCAACAAGGGGAGGACCAGAACCCCCAGAGCAACTCTGGAACCGCGTGTGACAGCTCCCCAAGAGAGGGTCCCCAGGGTCTGGCTAGAGGGCCGGGACGCCAAACGCTCTGCATTAAAAATGAATCCGACCCTGCTGAAGCAGCATGGGAACTGGAAGAGTATTCTTGGCACACCCTGGTGCTGTTGGGCTCCCTGCTGGCCCCGGGCTCTGAGTCAGCCATAGACTTGAGTTCTGTCCTGAAGCTGCTTAGCCCCAAAATAGTGGCGACGAGGCAGACAATGCAGCAGTTGGGAAATATCCCCACGTGGCCACCAAGCTTCTTTCACCAAATACTTGCTGGAGTCTGCCACTGTCCAGCATCACCACCCAGCCCGGAGCTGTCCGCTCATCCCACGGACAGGAGCTGCGTTGTCACAGCGCGAGACTTCTTTAAGGCCAGAGGCCGGCTTTTTGGTCAAGTCATTCATTCCTCGTGCATTTCTTCAGCCATTTATTGAGTGCCCACTGTGAGTCACTAGGGCGGGAGAGGGTCGTCGGTGAAGTAGAAGGTGGGACAAAAGATGCCCCCCACCCTCCCGCAACCACCCTAGTACTCGGAACACAGGCCACGCTTACGCAGACCCCTGGATCTGTCTGGATTCCCAAACCCTTCTGTGTCCCGCTGGCGTCTTGAAGCCGGAGTCTGCTGGGGCGGAGAAGGCTGCTTGCGGTGTGAAGGCAGAGGAGCTTCATTAGTAGGATTCGATCCAGTTTGCTGTGCGCTGACTCAGGCGTTCACTTCGCACGCGCTTCCCTTGGCGCCTGCACGGCGTCGGACCTGCGCTTCTCGCGGGGAAGGACCCCGGGTTCTCAGGGGCCTTGCTGTCTAGAGAGGAGCTGAAGCCAGCAAGAGATCGGCAAGTGTCTAAACGGCCAGACATTGCGACGAGCTCTCTGAACAAAAGTAAAATAATAAAAAACCACCAAGGCATGGGGAAAAGAATGGGAGAAAGCTCATTTATGCCGAGGCTCAGAGGCGGCCTCTCTGGGAGGTAACCTTTAGACTGAGGGCACTAGGGGAAGATGAGTCAGGCAGAGGTAGAGCAGAGAGGGGAGACTTCTCAAGCCCAGGGAACAGATTGCCCAGAGAGTCTGAGGCTGGCACTCCGATAGCCCACTGATCCCCATTGCCTGTGGCAGCCCCAGCAGACGGCGCTGCCCTGGGGACCCGGCAGAGGCAGGTCCCCAGTGCAAAGTGGGGGAGTTAAAATATAAGGACAGTCTCTCAAGAGACTGTATCTCAGGACACAACGACCTCAACACACGCATTCTGGGAGAAGAGTTACAGTGATCACTAAGGCTGACTACACACACACACACACACACACACACACTCTCTCTCTCTCTCTCTCTCTCTCTCTCTCTCTCTCACACACACACACACACACACACACACACACACACACACACTTTGACACACTTTGTTGCCTAGAAGCAAGTCAGGTCCACTTGTGATTTTATCTGGACAAAGCATGTGAAATAGGACAGTTTCTTTTTGCTTCCTTCCGCGGCTACGCTGGGACTTCATTCCACAATCCACCGCAGGGGTTCTGCGCGCTGGACTTCAGGGGCAGAAGGCTCTCCCCTTGCCTGTGCAAGCACAGGAAGCTCCACTTTCTTTTTTTTTTTCTTTTAAATATATATTTTTATTGTTGTTTATATCTTTTACATTTTGTAATCCCCTTGGGTAACCCACCACCAATTCACCTGTGATCCATCTCTGTGGTCCCTTGTGTTCTTTTCTACTCCATTTTGTGCCCTTATCCTCCCCCTCCCCCACCCCCCCAAGTGTCTCTCTCCTATTTGATTTCCCTATAGTCCTGTTATAAGTGAAACCATTTGATATTTTTCTCTTTCTTTCTGGCTTGTTTTGCTGAGTACGATCCCCTCTAATTCCATCCATGTCGCTGCAAATTGCATGTGTTTATCTTCTTTGAATGCTAAATAGTATTCCATTGTGTATATGTACCACATCTTCTGGATCCAGTCATCTATTTTTGGACATCTGGGTTGCTTCCATACCTTTACTATTGTGAACAGTGCCGCAATGAACATACGGGTGCATGTATCCTTTTGGATTAGTGTTTTTGTATCCTTTGGGTAGATTCCCAAAAGTGGGATTGCTGGGTCGTATGGAAGCTCCATGTTTAGCAGTCTGAGGAATCGCCATACAGCTTTCCATAGTGGTTGGACCAGTTCACATTCCCACCAGCAGTGTAGAAGAGTTCCTTTTTCTCCCCATCCTTTCCAGCATTTGTTGTTGCCTGTATTTTTAATGTGTGCCATCCTCACAGGTGTGAGGTGGTATCTCATTGTGGTTTTGATTGGCATTTCCTTGATTATAAGTGATGTTGAGCATTTTTTCATGTATCTGTTGGCCATTTGCTTTTCTTCTTTGGAGAAGTGCCTTTTGAGCTCTTCTGCCCATTTTTTGACTGGGTTATTGGCTTTGTTTTTGTTGAGTTGTGTGAGTTCCTTGTAAAATGAGGAGACTGTGTTTAACCTATCTCCTCGCCACTTTCATGCAAAGGCTTTAGAAAATATAAAGCACTCTACAAATACTTTAAAAATTAAATAGACTTTATTTTATTTTTGTTGCTTAGGGTTTTTTTTCCTTTTATTTTTTAAAAATTTTCTTACATTGTTGTTCATTTCTGTACAGTGTTTGATTTCTCCCTTCAGGTGTAATCCCCGTAAGTTTCCCATCACCACTTTACCGGTGAATTGTCACCACAGTCCCTTGTGCTCTCCCCTCCCCCGTGTGGACCCCTGTCCCTCCACCTCCCCAGCTGGATGCCTCAGATCTATAGTTTGCAGGTTTTGCCTTTTTCCTTACCCTTTGACTTTATTTTTTATTTTTTTAAAGATTTATTTATTTAATTATACAAGAGCTGGGGTGTAGGCCAGAGCTGTGGGGGATGGGGGTGAGAGGATTCACCAGAGACACAGTGGGGAGCAGAACAGGCGGATCCACTGAAGTACACCGCTGAGGGGAGCAGTGGGCGAGGCAGGAGAGGTCTGCTGTGCCATGTGGGAATCTCCCTGGCCGGGGATCAAACTCGTGCTGCAGTGGCTGCTGATAGCTTCATAGTGCTGAGACTTAATCCTTTGCGCCGCCAGGGAGGCGCAAAGATTTATTTATACATACAGGCTGGGGTACAGGCCAGAGGCGCGGGGCGGCGAGAGGGCTCACCAGAGACAGAGCGGGTAGCAGAACAGGCAGATCAGAAGTACACTGCTGAGGGGAGCAGCGGGCGAGGCAGGAGAGGTCTGCCGCGCCATGTGGGAATCTCCCCGGCCGGGGGTCGAACTCGCATCACTGCTGCTGACAGCTCCACAGCGCAGCGCTCAACCGCTGCGCCACCAGGGAGGCCCTGACTTTATTTTTTATTTATTTTTTTAAACAAAGATTTATTTATTTATGACTTTATTTTTAAAAGCAGTTTTAGGTTCACAGCAAAATGGAGCGGGAGGCACAGTGCTTTCCCATCCACCCCTGCTCCTTGACGCACAGCCTCCCCATGATCAACGCCCCCACCACGGGGTGCATCTTCTCTTAGTGACTTTCCACCCGCTGACCCCTCTGCTCATTGGCTGCAGACGCCCGGCGGTCTTTCTCGCGTCCAGCCTCTCCCTTCCTGCTGTGGTCTTCATACTCACGAGCAGTCCTTTGACTTCTCATTACCGTCTTACCCAGTGTCCAAACCACTTTCTTTATGTCTTTCTAAAGGTGTTTTCTTTATTTACATTATTTCTTTTATTGAGGCAACAGCTTACAACACTGTAGGTATTTTAGGGACATGGGTTCAGGCCTCTTCAAATGTGTGACCTCACTGAAGTGTGGTGACCTGAGAGAAGCGGCCTGGGGGTGTTGAGTGATGAGCTTCTGCTCAGTCCCTGGGGTGCAGCTTAGTTCCTGGAAGGAATCTTGCTTCATGTGAGACCACGCACTGCCATGAGGCACAGCGGGCTTGGGGGCCCCGTGACTACTGGCCGTTTACTCACTCCTTGGTATGCAGCTCTGCGACTCACCTCTTGGTATGTAGCCACGTCATATCTGACCATGTAAAGCTGCCAATGCAGACCCACCCCACCCGGAACCTTGTAGAAAGTGACAGTGTAGCTAAGTCCCTGACTTCCTACACATGGGCTCAGCCTTTGGATGTGACCCCGCTGAGTCAGCACCTGTGCGATTAACCTGCTTCTGGTTAGGCCTGGTGTCCATGTTTCCTGTGCGCCACGTAACAGCACCACTTCCACCACCAAAGCAACAATAACCCCCACCATTGTCCACCCCGGTCCTTTGCTCCCCTTCCCCCCTTTGCTCTCCATCTCCCAATCTTCCCCGCTGGTAGCTTTAGTTCCGCACAGAAGAATTCTTTCTTTAGCAATGTTAAATATTTAATTTAACTCATGAATGAGGGGACTGGCAGAGGACCATTTCAAGGAGGATTACAGAGAACACACATAGACCAGGCACACTGAAATGACTATGCAGATGAAGGCAAAATCGATCTCTTCCATGTTGGGGAAGGGACATCAGTTGCACCTCTAAGGACAGGCTTTGCACAGCTACAGACAAGAATTATTTTGCAACCACAGGTGCACAATAGCTCAGTGGCAGTGAAAGGCTAGCCTCACGTGGCTGAGAAAGGGGTGCTGGAGACCACGGCCCACAGGCCAAAGGCCTGTTTTTGCAAACACGGTCTTGCCGGCACACAGCCACACGCCTGCCTTTGTGTACTGGCCGTGGCTGCTTTTGGGCTGCATGGCAGAACGAACTAGTCGTAGCAGTCGCCGGGTGGCCTGAGAAACCTAGAATCGAGACTGGCCTTTTACAGAAAAGGTTTCTTGATCTCCCTGCTCTGGCTCATGGCTAGTTTTCCACTGAAGCACACTTTCCCCTGCAGTGGGGCTGGAGCATTATTTCCCCCATTTTACAAGTGAGAAACCTCAGATGGGAGCCGCAGAGGCAGACCCCTGACTCGGGTCAGGCTGGCTGCATGGTTAGTGCTAAGACCAAAGAGCCATTCAGCCCTGACCCCAGCAACCAAAGGTCTTGAGGCTAAAATATGCCTCAAGCATCAGATGACCTTGGAAATGATCTCATCTTTAAGAAAGAAAGTGTTGTCTTTAAAAAGGTGTGTGTGGGCAGAGGGGTAAGAAAGGGGTGACCTAGGCTAAGATAATTCATTAGTTTAAATTTACTTCCATTCCCGGGTGTAAAACTACTTTTGCAAGAGCTAAATGAATTCCATTGCAGCACACTTTTGCGCAAGTAAGGGCGCGACTTGTACATACCTGAAAAAGGAATTGAGCCAGAAACGGAAAATTCTTCAGTTTTGTGATGGCTTTTTGTTTTTGAAGGTTTGTTCCTTGGGGCTCTACCCGGATTCCCAGCCTCCAGGCTCTGTGCAAGGTGACTTGGGGTGTCGCTTTCTGAAATAGGCAATTTCTTTACCCCTCTCCAGTTATTAACATTTTTCTGCTATTTTAAGGCTAGTCTCTGAAAGCCGCTAAGTGGGTTAGTTAGCATTAAACACCCTTTATTTCATCAGTATTTAAAATCTCTAAATACCACCTGCTCACCCCTCCCCCCCATTTTGTGAATGGGAAAATGAGATGAAAAACTCCAACTATAAGGGAATGTCTGAGATTAAACCCAGCCCAGCCCTTTTCCTCCCATCAGACTTGGAAATCAAGGTCTTTAGTATCACGTTGCATGGGAAATCTTTGTCAAATCTTCTTTTGTGCCCGTTCATAAGGAATACTTCCCAAGTCACAAGACACAGTGGGTGCCTTTCAATGACTGAACTGCTGGGGAGAAAATGAATGGACTGTTAATAGGATCGCTCTCAAATAATAGCTAAATTATTAAACTGTAGTGTGCTGGGTGTCACTTCCTTAGTGTGGCAAATTAGATTTGAAGGTGCCAGTGGGAATGTCTCAGGAATATTACATTGCACAGCTCTTTGGAAGCATTTTTAACTTTCTCGTAGCCTTTCCTTTACCAGAGCTCATGTTTATTTCTATTTCTCAATGGCTTTTATTCATACAGAGTGTAGGGACAATATTGATTTTTCGGCCATACCCCATTGGTATCCGCCTTACCCTAAAGGCTCTTTACTGCAAATACCTGCAGGCTCCACCAGAAACCTGCAATTTGCCCTCAGGGCTGGCCCAAAGTGCTGGAGAGGGGTGTGAGTTGGTGGATAAACATCCAGCTGCTTCACCCCTCCACTGCAGCGACTGACCGTGAATTGGGGTCAATTCTGGGGTAGGGGCAATGGGTTCTGGGAGGTCCCTCCCCACCCACCAGCAGGACTGAGCTCCGGTAACCCCTGGTACTTGATAGTGTTCCTGTCTCATTTCCCTGCCTGATATTTTCTGGAATCGTCAAAGAAACCACTTGCACTCACAACCTTCTTGTAGGTTCTGCTTCTCAGACATCCCACTCCAAGACAGAAAGGGAGTATTAAGATTTTCCACCCCAATTATCATACAACCAAAGCAATGTTCTCTAGCTCTCTTTCATGGAACAATTTTGCCAAATTCCCTGCACCTGCTGGATGTTGTAGTGGGGAATTCATTTTAAGTTCATTCAGATCTTGACTTCGCCATTGACTTGTAGGGCCTTGCTCAAGTTATTTTGGCAAGTAAACCTTGAAGTTCCCACTTATAAAAGAGGGACAGTAATAACTCCCACTGGAATTGTTAAGAGAATTAACTATGTACTGTATGTCAATAGATCAATGCAGTACTTGGCAAATAGTAGCAAACCAACACATGTCAGTTTTTTTGGAGAACAGTTTGCCCTGAATGAGCTCCACCCACTGATGTTGTCCAGACTCCACCCCCACCTCCATGCCAAAGAGGTCCCAGCAGACCAGAACTACAACTCCCAGCATGCCATGAATTTGCCATGACTCTTGACTTTTTGAAGGGGGTGGTTGCTGGGAACTGAGGGTGGAGTTAAGCAGCCATGCTTGGTATAAAGCTGAACACATGTGGGCTGGCGGGAACTTGGTTTTGCCAGCATTCAGCGCATACCTGAGGTCCCAACGCAGGCAGCGTTAAGGTAGGAGGCATTGGCCAATTAATCGCTCTTTTTCTCTCCCCCCATTCTCATTTCCCTTGTAACAAACCTTTTATTAACCTTCCCTGTTTGCTTGTGCTTGGGTCTTGTCCTGAGTTTTTTTAAGTGCAGGTGAGGACTCACACCCAGGCCATCCCATTGCCCTGTGAGGTTGCCCTGTGACAACTTCTTTGACATCCGATAGGTTGTTCCATAGTCACGGCCAATATGATGATCTGCTTGTCCTTCTAGTGTTTGTCATGGGAGAATAAAGCAAACAGATACCCAGATAAGAATATATCGAGATTACCAGCTTCAGGTGGTAGTAAAATGGCAGTAAAGAGAATGATGGGTAAAGACAAAGATGTCTGACGTTTTAAAAAAGTCCGTCTTTGAGTTATTTTTGAAAGATATTTGCCATTATAGCACTCGACCGAATTCTACTCATATTCCACTTTTATAGTTAGTTCTATGGCAAACCAAAACAAATTCATCAGCAAGAACCCCAAATAAAACAAAACAGGAAGAAGCTTATGAAACGAAATATGGAACTCAGCTCTAACAGCTGAGTGGAGAAAGGAATAAGATGATTTAAAAATCACGAGTGGACTATCAAGTGCAAAGAAACAGAAACATTATAAACTAGTTAGAGCATGGAATTGCTGATTGTTCAGAAACTCACAATTGGCTCAAGGGTGGGGAACAGCCCAAAAGGATTATAGATGAATCTGCTTTGTTCTAGCTACAGTCCATGCCACCCGTTGCCAAGGAAACCCAACGGTTTAATGCTGGCAGCAGATGCAGTGGTGGTAACCGGACCATCAGTAGATCCTTCCACTGGGTTTGCCACTTTGATCAGTGTTCCTGATATCTGGTGGGATTTATCGCTCTGGGCACCCTGATGCCCTGTTATGCCCCAGATGCCTGGAATGGTGAGTCCCCAGGCAGTCTCGGCAGGTGCATCTGAATGCTCCGTAGCCTTTCACCTCTGGAGAGCGGATTCAATGTCATTAGATCCGGAGTTGCCATGATCGTAGGAAAACAAGACTTTTGCACGGCCAACGGGCAGCTTGGGCAGAGGCGGCTGTGGAGTGGCTCACTGTTTGAATGACTAGGATCCAGAGGGTGAGGCTCACGTATGGAGAGCTGCAGGAAAGCTCAGTCAGTTCACTCCTGCTAGTAGGAGTGTGAGCCGACACCATTCATTTGGGAGAGTTTGACATTATCTACTGAGGCTCAAGAAACTTACACCCTATGCCCCTGAAATAATACGCCGTAATTCTGTTCAAGTAGCTTTCAAAGACCAACAAGAGCACTCTAGTTTAGGTAGGTGTACTTGGGTGGCAAACAGTACAACACTGCAGGGGTGTTAACACCATGAGTGAGGGAAGTGGTTATCTCGGGGGAGGAGGGAGAAGTGTGTAACAGGCCAGGAGTACATAAGAGCCTAGTGGAGGGGCAGTGGGGGTGCTGTTCTATTTCTGAGTGATACGTACACGAGTGTTAGGTTTATAGGCGTGTTTGCACTTCATGTATGAGTTCATACATGTGCTTTATTTCATTATAAGAACTTAAAAAAACTTTTTAAAGGTGTCCTCTAAGAAAGGATTCCATGGCAAATACATTTCAGCACCGGAACAAATGAAGAGGAACAGGTCCTTAATATGTCAAAGTACATTGTGAAATTCCAAGAAGGATCAAGAGTGCAATGATTTATGTGGCCATTTATGTGACATTTTTCCTAAGGGATGTCTTAGGAAGAGTACATGGAAAAATCTGGGTTCTTATGAGCTGGCTACAAGCTGGCCACTCGTGGGCAACTGTGACCTATTTGCTATCTGCAATCGCAGAACATTCCTTGACTGCCTACGGGGAATAGCCTGTCTCACGAGGCAGGCCTGGGGGTGCCTAGGCCTCTGCTGACCTGACCTGAGTTACGTGACTATCTCCATGTGGACTGGGGAAACTGCCTGTGATAACATCAAACCTTGCTGAAGCGAATGTCTCTTGACACATGGTCACGATGCCCCCTTCCCTGTCCCTCGTAAAACTTTGTCCCCCATTCCAATCCCACCCTCCCGACCTTATTCCTCATACCATTGTTGCATGATCAGCTTTTACTAGCCCGTGTGCTTTCCATAAATGGCACAAGAACTTCTGCTCCGGCAGCAGAGTGTCGCCTTGCAAACCTGCTGCGCAGCTGCTGTGTCCCTCACAGTTCCTGCCGCAAAGCAGCAACAAAGTTCCTGTTGCAAAAGAAAAAAGCCTCACAAAGCAAGTCCGCAGTGTCATGAGCCAGTTAATTTGGCCCAACCAAGGGCTTCGGGGCACTTTATGCAAAGTATAAAATGCAAAGTGGCAAACAGGAAGCTTTAGGTGGCCTTGAAATGGAGATGCTCACTATTCTTTTTTTTAATATATGTATTTTTATTGTTATTTATGTCTTTTACATTTTGCATTCCCCTTGGGTAGCCCACCACCAATTCACCCGTGATCCATCTCCATGGTCCCTTGTGTCCTTTTCTATTCCATTTTGTGCCCTTATCCTCCCCCTGCCCCGCTGAGTGTCTCTCTCCTATTTGGTTTCCCTACAGTCCTGTTATAAGTGAAACCATTCGATATTTTTCTTTTTCTTTCTGGCTTATTTCACTAAGTATGATCCCCTCTCTCACTATTATTAAAATCCTCTTAATTTCAACTGTCTAATCAATTGATCAGAAGCACCCGGACAGTGGGGGGAGAGCGCAGCCCCAGGCGCATGCTCCCTCGCCGTGTTTGCTCCGGTTTTCACGGTCACCCGTGTTATAGGTGTTGCGGTGTGGGCGGGTGGGCCACCGGGATGGAGCGTGTTCACTCCTTCGAGTTTCATGTCAGTGTCCATCACAGCTGTTGATAAGCAAAATCATTCAGATGGGATCCAACATCTGCCCATGTCAGGCCCACAGCGCCGCTCTCCCTGGGGCACTCTCTGTGACTGTGCGCTGTGTAACAGCCCCCCCAAACCTGCTGGCTTAAACCGCAAGTCTGTGCTCTGGAGATTTGGGCGGGGCTTGCTAAAGGAGTCTTCTGCTCTCAGCTGGGTGCTATTCAGGTGTCTGCCCAGCCGATAAGTCAGGGGGTGGGGGTGACTGCCTGTTGGCTGAGGCAGGAGCTGGTCGTGGGTTTCTCCGTTATCCATCAGGCAGGCCTGGGTGGGCTTGTGCAGCACAGCTACAACAGGAGTCCTGAGGCTAGCAAGAGAGGGTAGCCCGCTGGGCAAGAGCTTCTCAGAGGTCTGCTTGCACCACGTTGAGTACTACCCCACTGGTCAAATAAGCCACATGACCACAGCTAGTCAGTGTAGATTACCCAGGAGTGTGGCTAGAGGGAGCCTGGAGCTAACTGGGAGCCATTATTGTGTTCATTTGCCAGAGGTACTTCTGACATCATAACCATTCATTTTCAAAACTATCTACAACTGCACAGACTTATCGTACCTCTGATACAGCCAAATCCACTGCTGAGTTGTATTTAAAAAAAAAAAACAACCTGTTCAGTCTTTTAAAGGAGCGATCGAACTAGAAAAGACTGAATGAAATACAGCCTGTTCATTTTCAAAGATAGGATGAAATGTAAACAGTTTCCCCCAAGTAAAGTATGCAACGTGTTGATGCAAGAAAAACTTTCATTTTATGGAGTAGAAAAGAACACAAGGGACCATGGAGATGGATCACGGGTGAATTGGTGGTGGGCTGCCCAAGGGGAATGCAAAATGTAAAAGACATAAATAACAATAAAAATATATATTAGAAAAAAAAAAGTCAAAGAGAAGAGGTTCAGCTGTATAATTAATAAATGTTGAATAACTCCTGAGGGGGAAAAAAAAGAAAGAAAAACTTTCATTTTAACCTAAAAAACAGGAATTCTAGCAGACCTGGATTATCATTAGATTGCACTTGTTCCAGAAATATGATGCTATGGCCTTAGCTTTAGTTTTACTTGTTTTTATTTGACGAATCTATTTTCTGTTTTTTTCAGCACGACTCTGTCTTGTTCATCGTTTATCTGTTGCAGACTTCAAAGTACAGTCTGAGACTGGACATCTTAACTGGCTGTTGGGAGAGAAGAAGCCCGTAGTGTTGGGTAATTATGTCTGCAGGGGGCTGTAATGAAAAGGTAGGACAGGCTCGGGCCTGCTTTCTCTTGTCTCAGGCATCGAGTGTCGATGGCAGTGGCCGTGCCCACATGGGAAGGAGTTCACCTCTCTAGCTCACAACCGCGTGTGGGGGGTGCTTCTCTCAGGAATGGCAAGGGTCGCCAGATGGCTCCAGATAGGACCGCAGATCTTGGTTCCATTCGCACCACTGTCTCGTGCTCATTTTACACTGTAGCACTGCCAGAAAGTATTGTCTCCAAGAATGTTAGACTCTCAGTGCTGTCATCCAGGGCAAAGATCTCCTGTTTCCCTGCTTTGGATGACGTTGGAGTCTACAGACAGTTTAGAATTTGCTAGAGCCAGAGCTTCTAAGCTTGTTATTGATGAGCTGAGATGATATGGCTGACGATGACGATAGACAGTAGCAGTTCTTGCCAGAAATCACCTAATTCAATCTTCACACCCACCCTCTTAGCTCTATTTGTCATAAAAAAAAACCAGAGGTACCATGGGATTGATTGCCTTGCTTGCTGAAGAAGCACCATGGCTGATCAATGGTGGCAACCAGGATTTGAACCCAGATCAAATCTGACTCTAAAGTCTCTCTTCATCTCTCAGCCACACCACCTCCTGTTGAGACCTTGCTGCCTGTGTCTGCAGGTTGTCAGTCACCATCGTCCACACTCGCTGAGTGCTCGCTGCGTGTGTGTAGGACTGGGCTGGAAGTGTGGTGTAAAAAGGCCTCTTGCACAATACAATGCGGGGTAAGCAACCTTATAAATAGCCCTAGCTGGCGGTCTCGTGGAGAGGGAAAGCCTAAATTAAAAGAACCTTGTCAATGGACAAATCTGCTTTTAGTTAGAGGTTTGACGCCCTCCACCTCCCTCAACAAACCCTTGTAAGAATGTTTACAACAAGCAGCAAAATGGAACGATTTGAGTCCCAGGTCACCTTCTCTACCACGGTCACCCTAATATTTTGTTGTTCAGGAGATCATATGAAGTTAGGAAGCCCAAGAGAGAACAGGGAGCACCCTGGGGGACCCCACAGCTGTCACTCTCAGAGACCAAATCATTGAGAAGTGACCTTTCGCCTTTATGTGGGGTTTTATCTCTGGCTTATGCCAGTTAAAGGCACAGACTCAGGAAAGAGAGGGCATAGGATCAACCACAGGGCTGCCACTTTGCTAGCTGTGTGACCTCAGTTGAGTTATTAAACTTCTCTGGGTCTTGATTTCCTCAACCGGAAAAAGGGAATGGTAACGGTATTCCTTTCAGCTGAATTATTATGGAGATAATATATACTATTACATACATTACATGTAATAAATATTATTATGGAGGTAATAGATGCAAAATACAGCACCTGGAACATAGTAAGTGCTATTTAAATGTTAACTATTAATATTATTATTCTGCTAAACAGCTTCGATCAGGTACAGGTTCCACTTTTTATTTAAAAACGTTTTAATTAATTAAAACGTTTTTAAATAGAAAAAGCTATTCTTTTCCCTCTTGTTAAAAGTAACATGTGTCCTTTGTACAATTTGGAAACAGCAGTGACCAAGAAATGCTTTTCCATTCTACTCTCCTGCGATAACATGAAACCACCCAGAACTCGGTGGCTTGAGACAATCGTCAGTTCTCACTTCACAGTACTGTGGGTTGGCGCTGGGGCTCGGCGTATGTCCGCGGCTGCTGGAGGCCAGGCTGGGGCTGAGAGGGTGCCGGGGCCTCCCTCGCTCAGGCAGTGGGCAGGCTGTTGGCCAGAGGCCACATGACCTGTTCAGCCGTGGCCTGGGGCCTCGTCACCTGCTGGTCTCAGGTTCCAAGAGCACCCATGAGGCAAAGTGCTGAGGCCCAAGTGTAATTCAGGCCTCTGCTGATCCCGCCGCTGCTCATGGGTGGTGGGCCGAGCACAGCTTCACAGGGGCAAGACAGAGATTTCACGTTCCGATCTGAGGAGTGATGGAGTCTCTCCTGAGGCTACAGAGAGGGCGGTTGTTTGTGGCGACATTTATAACTCACCACAGGTAAATCCTGTTGAAATGACAGGCATACAAATGTACATGTGTGTGTTATATGCATATATACAAATGTATTTTATACATGCAAATAGGTGAAGAGCGAAACAGCCCAACAAGAGAGATCACATTAAATGTGATGCTTTGTAACTTGCTGTTTCCCATTCATGATATACTAAGGGCATTTTAATTTCCTCCTTTTACTATGGGCATAACATTACTTTGTATGAATTTATCCATTTCACTGAAGTCTTTCATGAGACTTAGGTTGTTTCCGCTTTGCCATAAACTCCATATGTAGATGTTTCTACATTTTCCTCATCCGTTCTTTAGTGTATGTATTTCTACTTCTGGTGTATTGCAAGAATATTCAACAGAAGATCGTGCCCAGAGATGATATTCAAATGCTCATGGCTAATGACCTTGGCCTGAGCATGGCCTGAAGATAGCTCTTAAATTACTGGGTGAATCGTGCACAAATCCAGGTCCCAGGCGACAGGGCCAAGTAGCCGGGGTGGTGAGTGGTGCTCTAGGGTGGAGGGCTGGACTGACCTTGTTTACTGGCACAAGCAGTGCCAGAGCAGTGTGTGGGAAGACCTGTTTCCCATCACCCTCTCTGATTGCAGATATTGTATATAATTTTTGCGTCTGATCCCTAATAACAGCAAAACAATACCATCTTTGATTTTGCACTTTCTAATCGCATAGCGTGGGCATTTTTTTTTTTATGTTTCATCACCATTTGTATTGAGCTGTTATTGTTGCTTTTAATGATTACCTGTTTATATCTTCTGCCCATTTTTCCTTGAGATGTTACCTTTTTTAATTAGAAAACTAATATTTGTTGATGCCTGACCATGTGCAACTCAGTCCTTAATTGACATACCTGTTTTAATATTCACCATGACCCTACAAGGCCTTTGTTATTCCCATTCTGGAGATGTGAAAATAGAGGGTCAGAATGTTAGTTGTGAGATCCCAAACTTAACTTTAAGAAAAACACATCCGAGAATATCTGTATGAGTGTTCACTGCTGAAACTGAATCAACAGTGTGTGTATTTATATCCATCCGTCCGTCCATCCATCCATCCATCCATCCATCCATCCATCCATCCATCCATCCAGGGATATTTTAGGGAACTGACTGACATGACTGTAGGTTTGGGGCTGGCAAGTCTGTTACCCTAGGGCAGGCCTGCAGGTTGGAAATTCCAGCAAGAGTTTATGGTATAGTCTTGAGCGTGAGGCAGTCTGGAGGCCAAATTCCTTCTTCCTTGGGGAACCCTCAGTCTTTTCTCTGAAGACCTTCAATTGATTGGGTGAGGCCCTCGCATACAAAGTCTGCCAATGTAAATGTTTAATCTCATCTGCCAAGTACCATCACAGCAAGATCTAGACTGGTCTTTCACCACATGACTGGGCACCATAGCTTTGCCAACAGCTTTAAGATCCCTCATAGGGGAGGATTTCTTAAACACCCTTCCCCCCATACACACTCTGGCTTGAACGGGGTTGAGGGGGAGATGTCCTCCTACCCTGCGCACTGCTTCTCTCCCTCATTGGGATGTCCCCAAGTAGACCAGAGTCCAGATTAAATAATAAGCTCTATGAGATGGTCACAACTTGCTTTCTTCCCAGAAAATTATTTTCTTTCTTTTATTTCTGTGACTCCTGATAAACATTAAGAAACACAGTACAAGAACATAAAAAAAGACAATTGTGTTTTAATTTAGGCTCCACAAACCTAGATTAGCTGTGGCACCACAAGATCCCAAGCCAAAATACCAAACAATGATGGATTTATTGTCCTAATTTAAAACAAGCCTGATTTACTTTTAAAAAATGCAGCCTCAAAACAACTCACCAGGCGTGTCATGGAATGCATTCTGTGCCTAACCAAAAAACAAAATGCTACTCCATACAGTGGACTTGAAAATTATCTTGCTATTAATAGATCTCCCAGAAGGCTGAGATCTGCTGGATTTGATACATTCAGATTTTGGCAGTTGCTGAAGACTGGAAACAAGACATTCCATACATTATTACTTAATAAAGAAAGTAGGTCAGGAAATAGCCCTTTGGTGAATTTTTAAAAAAGATTTTCAAGGGCCCAATTTCATCTTTAATAAGTCCCTGTCGCTGGAGTATGTTTGACAAAGCACCAGTGCGGTTAGCAGACCCCCTGGAACCGTGGGAAATGGAGAGCAGCTAGGGGCACCCCTGGCTCTGTTCTTTCTCCGTTGCTGGTGCCTCAGACCTGGAGCACCCGCAAGAGACACTTGCTGAATCTGGACGTGTCCTCCTCACTACTTTTATATTTTAGGGCTTGACACTGAAGTACTCATTAAAATGTTTGGATTGAGGACCTTTGCAGATAAAAAATATTGTCAAGAGTTTAAGGGAACACAGATCTGGTAGATGCAAATAATTTTTAAATGTTTAATTGGAAAATATTTCCACCCACTGGCCCCTTTAAAAACTTTTTTTTAAATAAAGATTACAGAAAAAAAAAGCTTTAGTGGATTTTAAGGTCTGGTTTTCCCTTGAGAAATACTTATCATAGGTTGGATTCCCTAGTAGTAGATTCTGAGATGACTGTTAGTAGCAAGCCGTGAGGAAATACAACTGTGAAAGAGAGAGCTCAGTGCGGGGTGGAGCAAAGTCCCCAAAAGTGTAAGTTGGGGTGCTCCAGGGTGAGTGTGGGACCTCAGCAGGGAGCAAGGGAGCTAAAGTATTTATAGCCTCCCCCTTCCATCTCCAATGATCAATGGATCCGGTCTCACTGCATCAGAGATTCCCAGCACTTCTGAGTAACGTGTGGACACAGTGGGTTCGAGCAGCCTCAGGACAGTCCCCCACAGAGACTCAGGGGCCAGCTAAGGGGGAGAGGGAGGGAGGGAGGGGGGTCTGGGGAAGAAGGAGGGAGAGAGCGGTGTGCAAGGAGGTCCAGGCGGACACGTGACAGCATCTGCCCCACTATTCCACAGGGATAATGAAAAAAATATTTTTTAATCAAAATAGCATTGGTTTATGACATTATATAGGTTTCAGCTGTACAGCATGAAAGTTCCACATCTCGGTATACCCCTGATGAGCGCATCGAAAGTGCAATTTCTAGGCCATTGTGCACCACACAACCTACCTGGTTCCCTTGATTCCTATAGCCCACATCTCCCTTCCCTTCCAGGAAGCACTCTTTTGTTCTTATAGTCAAAGACTTTGTTTTTGGTTCGTTTTGCTTCTTTGTTTTATTTCTTTATCTTCCACAAATGAGTGAAACCATATGGTATTTATCTTTTTCCATCTGGCTTATCTCACTTAGCAAAACACTCTCACAATCCTTCCATGTTGTCTCAAATGGCAAAATTTTGTCTTTTCTTAACAGCTGAGTAGTATTCCATTGTGTGTGTGTGTGAATATATATACTACATCTTCTTTATCCACTTATCTGTCTATGGGCACTTAGGTTATTTCCATATCTTGGCTATTGTGAGTAATGCCGCAATGAACGTAGGGAACACATATCTCTTCAAATTAGTGTTGTCAAATTCTTTGGTACAAGGGATAATTTGTTGAGATTGTTTCCATAAATTCAGGGTAAGTATAGGTATGAAGAGAAGGAGGCCCTAGATAGGTGATGAAGGTTTGAGGCAAGCCACCATATTTTTTGGTGTCCCTGTCCCAGGTTGAGTTCGTAGAGAAGAGGTTTAAAAGGAGTTTAGTTTGGAGACAGACAACCCTGTGATACTTCCTTCTGTGGATGGGCAACCCCACCAAGACATTCCCCAAGTCTGGGAGGTGGTGGAGAGTAAGCAGTTCTGGAGAGAAAACAAAATCAGTCCCAAAGAAGGCTCTTGGATCAGAGACAGAAAAGTGAGACCGAGCCATGGTTTTGCTAGGGAGAGGAAGAAAGGGCTGGTAGGGGGAGCGGGAACTTCAATAACCATTAACATTATTACAATATAATTATAAAGCCATGGTGTATAACATATAATGCAACATATGAATTATTTAAATAACCGTAATACATATTGAGTGCACTACCCACATTTCAAGTACTCAACTACATGTGGCTAGCAGCTACCATATTGGACAGTATAGCTCTAGAACATTCCATCATCACAGAAGGTTCTGTTGGTCAGCCTGGACCTGTAGTCTACTGAATAGATCAAAGGCTGAGATGTAATGGGCTTCACTTTCATCTCAAACTCTGGTTTCTTTTCTCCCCACATACAGCTTATAACAAATCAAATTTTGCCCTGGGATTTCTCTGAAAATATTGGAGTAACTAGTTAAAGGGCGCTAGTCTGGAGATATTTTTTTTAAACGTTCTGTTCAGAGTGAACTTTGTTAACTAACTTTTGACTCCTTGGGTCTAGCCTGAGTTTTTAAGGAATTAAATGTTAACTCAGAATCAGTACACATTAAACTTTTCATGAGCTGTTGAAACAACCAGTCAAGGTTATGTTCTTTGCTGTTTTCCTTTATCTTATTGTTTGTGTACATTTTAATCTTTGCAAAGAAAAGGAACAAAATAAGAGGGGGGGGCAAGAAGTCGCACAGGAAGAGAAAAAGTAGCCAAATTGAACTTTCTCACTCTCTCCCACTCCTGTTTCCACATGCTTAGGGCAGGAAAGTTCTGCTTAGCTACGGAGGGTATCTCACCACCACCCCGCCCTTCTAGCCCCTTGTCCCATTCTCCCTTCCTAGATCAAATGGCCTCGTAGTATTTGGACATAGTGTTTCCAGCAGCTTAGGATCTGCTGCTGTTTTCATTGACCTCCAGGGGCTCTGGGGCGAGGGGATGAACTTGGTAATGGTGAGTGGCATTTGAACCGCAGTGACAGGTGCAGTTGGGTATCTACACATATTGAGGTTCAAAGCTGTATCTCCGAAACTTACACAATATTGCTTGTAAAGTCAGTTGTAAACAAATACAAATTTTATTTTAAAGACGAAAGGGCAGATGACTTCCTGTGCTGCAGCCAAAAGTCCAGGGTTGAAGAGATCGTGGGTCACCTTTTCTCAGTTGAATTATGGGTGATCTTCATTTGGGTATCCTCAGAAGAGGACCCTGACAAAAGGCTTCAAGAGCAAACACTGGTGGTGGGTGGTGGAAGAGCGGGCAGAAGGAGGGAAGCCCGTCGGGACCGCCTGCATTTCCCAGCAGGCACTCTGGCAGTCGTCCCACTGAAGGGCGAGAGAGATGGCCCTTGATCCCTGATTTCGCATTAGTCATTGGTTGAGGGCTAGTGGGGAGAGGCTGCACAGGGCCCCTTTGGGTCACGCACATGCTAGAGAAAGCCCTCAAAGAAATGAAGGTTCAGGCCTTCAGGCCGGCCGGCAAGGACAAAGCACACATGAAGGACGTCGGTGGGGCACTCACGAATCTGCCACGCAGACTTATTTTTATTTTTAAGCGGACAAAACAGACCTAAGACTCTCAGAGGACAGCCCACCCGTGTCCTAGGAGGACCGCTCAACTACGAAGAGGAGATGATGAGTCACTGCCAAATGGAAAAGCAAAGAATCTTTAATGAGCAACTTGACCTCTGGTCAGAACATCCCAAACAGTTGAGAGTGAGGACAGAAGCTTTGGTATTAAATGCCTCTGAATAGAAAGGGCAGGGAGGCAGTGTTCTGGCTTTTACATTGAAGACATGGAGCAACTTATTTTAACCGCTTGTCAGAAGATACATGGGCGGCTCACACATTCTGGAATTTCTGAGAGAGACTTAACCAAATGTTTTCTGCTGAGGCTGATGAAGCCAAGTTGGGGCATCTGCGTGCCAGGAATATATGGTTGCATATGTGCCACTGTTTATCTGTTTGCAAAATATGCCATATGTTGACAGCCTCGCATATGCTGAGATATATGGAAGATCAGTCAGAGAGAAAGAAGAGCCAGAGTCTGAGGAAGAAAGGGAAAATATGAAAGTGAAAACAAACTCTTGTGACTTTGCTAGAGGGGAAAGGCTTTAGCACGCAGGGGTAACTCAGTCATCTTGAATCCCTAGTGTCTGCAGCTTTCCTGGGCACGTAGTGGACTCCGAGCAAATCACCCCGGATGCAAAGAGTAGTTCGTGCAAGACGCTCGGAGTCTTATCTCCTACATAGATGGTGCATGGTAAGTGTAGACTGCACTCATGCCCGAAGGGATGTCTCCAGCTAGACAGACACTTGGGGCTCTGTTTCATCACTCTTGTACATATCAAACTGCATCTGGGAGCAACATGCCAACAGTGGCAGCCACAGCAGACTTGGGGTGCTAGAGCTGGTGCCTGGCCCCGATATCTTATGCACTAGTTTCCTTACTGCTGCTCACACCACTGGTGTCTGCGCACAAAATGTCCCTGCTGCAGCCATTCCTGGTGCCCTTGGTCTCTCACTGCAGCCCAAGGCACTGCACAACTAACAAGTTCATGGGCTGGTAGCACTCAACCTGATAAAACTTTGAAAAGAAAACAGAGGAAAGGCTTCATGACATTGGATTTGGCTGAGTTCTCAGACAACACCAAAAGCACCACAACCAAAGCAAAAGTAGATAAATTGAACCATCTGAAGCTTCAAATGCTTTTGTTCATCAAAGAACACAATCCACCAAGTGAAAAGGAAACCTACGGAATGGGAAACACTTTTGCAAATCATATATTTAATAACAGATTTCTATCTAGAATATATAAAGAACTCCTACAGCTCAAAACCAAAAAAAAATCTAATAACCCAATTTTAAAATGGGCAAAGGACTTGAATAGAATGTTTTCCAAAGATGTCCTATGAATGGTTGACATGTTCTTGTATGCATAAATAAATAAATATTAAAATAAAAGATTTATTTATTTATACATACAAGCTGGGGTACAGGCCAGAGGTGTGGGGCGGCGAGAGTGTTCACCAGAGACAGAGTGGGGAGCAGAACAGGCAGATCGACAGAAATACACTGCTGAGGGGAGCAGCAGGCGAGGCAGGAGAGGTCTGCCGCGCCATGTGAGAAGCTCCCCAGCCAGGCATGGAACTCAGGTCGCTGCTGCCAGCTCCACAGAGCTGCACTTAACCCGTTGCGCCACCAGGGAAGACCTAGTTTTAATTTTTTAAGGACCCTCTATAAGGACGCATTAGAAGGACCGCTGTGCCACCAGGGAGGCCCTAAATAAATAAATATTAAAAATGAAATTAAAACTAGAACTGCCCCATGATCCAGCAATTCCACTTTTGAGTGTACAGCTGAAGAAAATAAAATCAGTGTCTCCAAGAGATAGCCACGCTCCCTCCCATGTTCATTGCTGCATTATTTGCAAAAGCCAAGGTATGGAATCAACCTAAATGTACTTATACAGATGAATGGATAAAGAAATTTATATGTGGTATGTATTTGCAAATAATATAGTAAGTCTTATATATAATATACATAATTTATATATATCAAATATGTATATACATGTATGCAGTGATGCAATATCGTTCAGGTTTAAAGAAAGAAAAAAATCTGGCCATTTGCAACAACATGGCTGAAACTGGAGCTCATCATGGGAAGTGAACTAAGCCAGATAAAGAAAAATACTGTGTGATGTCACTAATAGGTGGACTCTTAAAAAAAAGCTGGTTTTATAGAAACCAAGAAAAGCTAGGGCCTGGGGGCTCAGAGGAATGGGGAAGTCACATGGCACAAACTTTCAATGCTAAAAAGAGTAAGTTCTGAGGAGCTACCGTCCAGCCTGATGAGTGCAGTTCGGAATAATGGATGGTGTCATTCAAAGTTGCCGCGGTTAGATTTTAAATGTTCTCACCGCACGCACGCACACACACACACACACACACACACACACACACACACGCACACACAGTCAACTCTGTGATGGATATGTTAATGATCTTGATAACCAATCCACATGTATATGGATGTGTATGAAATCTTCATGCCGTACATTTTAAGTATAAACAATTACATTTGTCAGTTATACCCCAATAATAACACTGGAAAAAAAAATTAAGTTAAGGCAGGAAGATAGAAGGAAAGAATTGAATAGCAGAACACAGCGCAGCTCCTGAGTTCCTAAGGGGACATCAGGAAGGTCTCATGTACCCTTGGCCCTTTGCTGTTCCTTATGCGTTTAAAAATCAGTTTAAGTCTTACAAAAATAAGAAAAAATAGCTTTTATGATTTTGATGAGATCGTATAGAATCTGCAGACTTGAGGAAAACCAATATCTTTATAATGTCGCATCTTTTGATTCATTTTGATAAACAATCTCTCCATTCACCTTGTTTTAATTTCTCTCAACAAAATGTTGATTTTTCCAGTAGATTGTTAACAGTACCCTGGGCACTTGGTATTTTTAGTTTTGTTATAAATAGTGGCTTTTTAGTATTTCATTTCTGTATGTTCATAGATAGAAATGCAATAGATTTTTAAGAATTGACTTGTATCCAACAAATTCATTAGACTCTTTTATTTCTAATAAGTTGTCCATGGATTCTTTTGGATTTTCTTACATATACAATCACATCACCTGCAAATATTGACAGTTTTGATTCTTCCTTTCTTATTTTTTAATTCCCCTCATTTTCTATTCTCTGGAAAATTCCATTTAGGCTTATAACTATTTCTTAATGGTTTCACTGAAGTAATCAACAATGCCAAATCAATTTGGGATTTTCTTTTTATGGAAAGGTTTTATTTATGGATAAATAGTGTCACAGTTCTTTTCCCGAGTCTTCTACTCCTTATCACGTCAATTTTGAAAAGTTAACTTTTACGGTCTACTTAATTTTCCCCTTTTTTTTGCGTAAAGGAATTTCTATTATCTATTCACTATCATTTTAATATTTCTAAGTTTTTATCAGTCCCGACACTGTTAATCTGTGCCTTCTCTTATTTTTTAAGATTAATGTCCTCAAGGGTTTACCAGTTTTATTGGTCTTTTAATTAAAATCAAATATTGATGGGAAATATTAAGTTGATTTAATAAAATTTAGGAAAATATGCATGAAAAATGAATAAAATCAAGTTTGTCCTAATTATCTGCATTACATATGTATTTCACATTTCAGTAATTTTTCTTTATTATTTGTTTTCTACTTTCATTGACTTTATCTTGCTGTTCTTCTAACACATTGAAATGAATATTTAGCTCACTAATTTTAAGGTTTTTCTGTGAATCTAAATTTTGTATTTAAGACTATACGTACCGTCCTTCCTGGGCACTATTTTTTTTTTTTGCATCTTCCATATTTTGACATGTAGCATTTTTTTCATACATTCACACTAATTTCTCCCACTGTGTTTCCGAACAGGACACCCACATCAGCTTAAGCTAGCGCGCCATAGATTACTTGCTAATTACAAAGTGGGAAAATTACCTGCCTCTTCAGGTAGACAGAACCTTAACTTGGTGATCAAACCTAGCGGCATCAGGAGTGTGACAGATAGCCCTGTTTCGTATTTCCTGATGGGAGGCAGCGGGGGCCTACGGCACTTACTGTGTGGCTTCTCACCAAGCGTGTTTAACCTGATAATGAGGGACCAGTCAGACAAACCAGACTTTCGTTCTTCCTCAGAGGACACGGTCTTCGCGCTCAGAAAAAAGAGTGGTGCTTTAATGGCTCCCCACCTTTGTGGGCGTGGAGACCCGTCTTTATCCTCTTGGCCCTTGAAGCTGGGGAAGTACAGCTCGGCGGCCCCTGCCCACTCAGAGCAAGCACCAGGACAGGAGCGGCCCTGGGGCCCTTTCTCAGCTTTGGAGTCCTTGGCCCCTCCCGGAACGCAGTCTGCCCACTGCCCACAGGCTCGCAGTCCCCTGGTGAGCTTCGAGATGACATTCGGTGTATTTCGCGCAGGCGAGTAAGTCTATGGAGGCTGCAGGCCTGCTCGGAGGGAGCAAGGGACCCCTCCCAGTCACATGTCCTCGCCCCGACTCTCAGTGACGGCCTTTGAGTTAGGACCTAGAAGAGCAGATGAAGCTTCAGTAAGATTCAGCAAGGACTGGTGTCCTCGAGGCGGAGACAGCAGGGGTGTGTTTGCACACACAAAAGCCTTGTGAGACACGCTGAGAAGACAGCTCCTAGAAGCCAGGGGGAGAGGGCACAGCCGGCACCTTGCTCTTGAACTCCGGTCTCCAGGACTGTGAGAGTGATTCTGTTGTGACCCCCCCGCTGTTTAATTAGAGCAGCTGGAGCAGACGGAAACCCCACGCTCCTGTGCTCCGTTCTTTGATGCCGGGGCCGGGACTGTACAAACCCATTTCTGCCTTTCAAGCTGGCCACCAATTAGGCTCCGCCAGCAGGTCCTGCAGCAGACCAGATGTCTCTGGGAGGAAGGAGGACATGCGCCTTGCCGTTTGCTGCTTCTTTTGTCACACTGTCAATACAGCTCCTTAGCGGTGGCGCTTCCTTCCTGCAGCAGGCCCCCCGGTTTGCAGCTTTCTGATACTACACACCAACTTCATTGTGACCCCGCCCCTGCCACACGCGTGTGTATACACACACGAGAGAGAGAGAGAGAGAGAGAGAGAGAGAGACAGAGACAGAGAGACAGAGACAGACACAGAGAGAGAGAAAGACAGAGACACTGGCAGTACTGGCTGATGCCACCTCCTAGGAGGTCTGGGTCCCAGCCTCAAGGGACTGAGATGTTTTGATCATTTCTAATAAATTTTTATAATTCCACTTTCTCTCCCTTGTCCCCAGGAATGAGGGCTCCCCGCAGCAGGCACTGCCTCTGCTGAGGCCTTCCTGTTCTTTTGTGCCTTATCAGTCGCCTAGTTAACAACTTCTTTTTCTTTAATGTATATATTTTTATTGTTATTTATGTCTTTTACATTTTGTATTCCCCTTGGGTAGCCCACCACCAATCCACCCGTGATCCATCTCCGTGGTCCCTTGTGTCCTTTTCTACTCCATTTTGTGCCCTTATCTCTCCCCCCTTCCCCCCCGCCCCTGCTGAGTGTCTGTCTCCCACCCGGCCTCCCTATAGTCCTGCTATAAGTGAAACCATTCGATATTTTTCTCTTTCTTTCTGGCTTATTTCACCGAGTATGATCCCCTCTAATTCCATCCATGTCGCTGCAAATTGCATGTGTTTATCTTCTTTCCACGCTGAATAGTATTCCATTGTGTATATGTACCACATCTTCTTGATCCAATCATCTATTTTTGGTCATCTGGGTTGCTTCCATACCTTTGCTATTGTGAACAGTGCCGCAATGAACATACGGGTGCATGTATCCTTTTGGATTAGTGTTTTTGTGTCCTTTGGGTAGATTCCCAAAAGTGGGATTGCTGGGTCGTATGGAAGCTCCATGTTGAGCAGTTTGAGGAATTGCCATACAGCTTTCCATAGTGGTTGGACCAGTTCACATTCCCACCAGCAGTGTAGAAGAGTTCCTTTTTCTCCACATCCTTTCCAGCATTTGTTGTTGCCTGTATTTTTAATGTGCGCCATCCTCACAGACACAAAGACCAATGTAACTGAACAGAATACCCAGAATTAAAGCTACGTATCTATGAACAACTAATCTTTGACAAAGGAGCAAAGAAAATACAGTGGAACAAAGACACCATTTATTCAATAAATGGTGCTGGGAAAACTGGACAGCCACATGCAAAAAAAATGAAGCTAGACTACTACCTCACACTCTGCACAAAAGTCAACTCAAAATGGATAAAAGACCTGGATGTAAGACCTGAAACCATAAAATGTATAGAAGAAAATATAGGCAAAACTCTACACGACATACATCTCAGCAAAATCTTGAAAGACACATCCCCCAAAGCGAAGGAAGTGAAAGACAAGATAAACAGATGGGATTACATCAAAATAAAAAGCTTCTGTACA